>CAKNWW010258224.1:0-10288 GCA_932074435.1 Andricus kollari | reverse complement strand
TTAAACGGTTTCCTATCTTCATTCGTTTGCAAGATAAAGTTTTTGTAAATAAACCACCGTTTAAAGTAAACTATTGCATATTTTAGCATTTTAAAAAATGCATTGTATTCAGAAATGTTCAAAGAATATCTGTGAATTTTTTCAGATTTTTCCTAACGTCGCCCTCCTTCTGGGAAGAGATCAAAGTCGACCCTTGAAAAAGGAGGCCGAAAAACCCTGTTTTTTGGGGCATTTTGCCCTCTAACTGTTGCAAAAAATTTTTTAGGACAAAAATGAACATATCGCTGCATTCGGAAGACTTTAAGCTTTCAGATGCTTTTTATAAGATATTTCAGAGATTTTTTTTGTGCGAGCTGCAAGCAAAAAAAGTGAGGGGCCTATACCTTTGGAACCGACTTTAGCTGAACACTGAAAACGAACTGACGCGTATGCTAACAGCTGATACAATTATCCACCACGGGTACTGCCCGCTTTTATCACTCCGCTACTGGTGGCGACGCATTGTTGATAGGGGTGAGCGGGGCAAGGGCGGCACCCTAACTTTGAGTGCATTTTTTAACATGAATAGTATTTTTTACACTGTCAAAACAAGCATCAATTAAAATGAATGTTTATAAATGAAATTCAATTCGAACAAAAATATGAAACGAACGCGTTTAATTTGTAGAAATAAAAATAAGCAGGCGTCAAAGTGGGGCACAGAAGGTCTCTGCGGGGCAGGCAATGTCATCCAGGTGGGGCAAAAATGGCACGGTAAACTCGCGAATAAAAATGAGGTCGATAACCTGCTTTCCATGTCGGTAAATACTCTTTTGACACCAGCTGATAAATATTAAAATACTAAATAAACAAAAGTAAAATAGAATAGCAGTATATTACTAGAGACTAGAGACATTTTTAAAGCGGGATTGGAAAGTTAATCTAGTTATGCCATACTTGATGGCATAATTGATGGATTCGCTATTAGTTACACAATCAATGGCCAATTTCAGTTGACCATCTGTATAATTGAATCTTTTTTTTTTTATAATAACGAACCATTTGTTTCTACTTAAAATAAGTTACAACTAGACAAATATTTACACCTGGTATTACATCCTATCAATCACAGAACTGAAACTAAATTTGAGGTTAAAAATCAGCTGTTCTCTCTGAAAACAGCTTAGAACAGTCCGAGTGTGACATGTCGTGTCCCACCTCGATACTTTTTTTTAAAATAACTATTTAACTACATGTTTGAGAGAAGTGATTAAAAAAAAATTGAAGTTCGAGTTTCAAACTTTGCAATAAACCCAGTATTAAGCATTATTGATACTTATGTTTCCTTTTCCCGAAAGTTCGAAATTCGATGGCGCATCCGAATTTTATGCTCCAAATTTCAATCACTGAAATTTTATTAAATTTGTTAACAAAAAAACAAATTAAATGGTTTCAAATACAACTATACAATTAGTAGATGCCAATAAAAAATAAATTGCATTTTTTCACTTGTTTTACAAGTTTTTAGAGGGGTGCCAACTTATCCGCCCTGACGTCAGTGCCCCGCTCTCCCCTACTGCTTGTGCGCTGAGAAACTGCGAGGGCCAGCAGTTATAGGAAGAACTAAATCAGTCGGCCTTATATTGGAGTTTTTGTGTCAATTCTATCAGCGGTTTGGGAGATACGGTGTTTTCAAAAAAGTTAGATCCAAAAAGTCCAATACTAAAGTTTAAACAAGTTTGATCAAAATCGCTAGGCAAATGTGACTTCAAATGAGGAAAATATTTCCTTCAAACGAATTGAAGTCCATCGACTGAAGTAAACGTTTTTCCTAATTGGAAGATGTGATTCCTTGGTTCAAAGGAGCGTACCCGAAATTTAAACAAATATTTCTTGGTAACATATAAATGGGGTTTTAATATGAGAACATATTACTGTGATCCTAACTAATTGTTCAGAATAAGCATATAACCAAGGTTGATAAAATATTAATTGATTCAAAGAACCAAGTCCTTGATTTAAAGAAAAGGGAGAATTATTTCAAAAACAACGGAATTTATAAAAATTATCTCAGCTTCAAATGAAAAAAATATTCCATTGACCCATAAAAATACCACAATTGTTTATAAAGTTTGAAAAGTCGAAATAGAACATTCAAAATATAGTATTTGTTCAGAAGTTTAATGTAATAATAATACGGTAGCCTCCAACTTATCGCTCTACCAAATATCGAGACTTCCTCTACTTTTTTTGCTCCCACTGCCGACCTATGCAAGCGCACACATTAAATAAAGTGCTCGCGCGGAAACATAATTTTTTTTTTAAATATTGACATTCAGTGTAATCTACTTAAGAGATAAATACTTAATTACATCTTTATAATTATAAGTACCTAATTCATAAATGGCTAGCAATTCTAGACCGTAAAAGAAAAAAATCTTAAATGCCTATCCAGAGTTCTCAAATATTAATCTTTTTTTCAAAGAACACTCGCAAGAAAAAACTAAGAAATAAGTATAATAACCTCTGAATATTCTCTTCTACTTGTTTACTCAACTGTCAAATTTTAACACTAACTTTTTTGAATAGATATTATTTTCTCAACCAATTAGATATGAGGACAAAGCACAAGGGGAGGACGACATTTGATGTGTGGGGGAACTCACTTAACGCGAATCCCAGTCCCTGACTTTCGCGATAAGTGAAAGGTTAGTGTAATTAATAGTGAATATGACTTTCAAAATATTTCAAACACAGTCAGTGCTGATGCTGAGAATAGAGAAGGAAAAAAGTATCAGGTGACATACCTAGATCATCACATCTCTTTATTATAAATATGGTGAAAATTGACGGCTAACTTTTATCTTTTAGAACTAATTTTTTTGTCAGATAATATGCTCTGCGGCATTTTCCCTGAACTACTGAAAGTTGCAAATCAGACTATCGAAAGAAATATTTATTTAGAATGATCCATTTCTTCTTCATGAACTAAAAAACGTTTCTTCCAACAGATTTCTTTAACATTTCATTCAAACAAATGTTGTTTGCACATAAATAAATGTATAATTGAAACAAATATGCCAAAATGATAAATTAAAAAAATACTTTATTATACCATTAAGCCATATCCCTTTCGGGGTAAGCGTAACTCACTCGGTGAGGGAGGGAGTTATGTGGGGGTGGGGGTATAGATTTTTAGATTTATCTAGAATTCCCGTGTTGTTTATTTAAATAACACGTTCGCTGCGCAACACTGCTCCGACCCACGTTGCTGAACAATCTCTCTAGCGATCACACCAGGTGAAGAGCCTCACAAGTGTTTTGTTTCTCATGCAAGCTCTTGTGTTTTTATGGCTTCTTATGCCTCTTCAAATTAGGGTTTCATTCACACATTCTTTCCGTGGTCTGCCTCTTGGCACGTTGCCACTTAATTTACCTTGATACACTTCTTTCGTTAGTCGATCATCTTTCATTCTCTCTACATGGCTAAATAATTTTAACGAATTTCTTTTATATATGTCAACTAGTGTAAAATCTACACGACATTCTTGGAGGATTATCCCATTTTCCAAGAAATCCAAAATTATTTATTTTCAGAAAGTATTTCCTTTTTCGAAAAAATACTTTTTCGAATTAATTAATTGTTAATAATTTTTATTGATTGTTTAATGTTTATTTGAACAACTATTTCTTCAAATAAAATAGATCAATACTTACTTTTTTTAAACATTTTTGGAATGCATATAATTATTTACTTGTAATAGTCGGGTCAACCCTCAGCATGGTATAAATATTTTTTTTCAATCTGATGAATAATTATTTATCTGGAAAAAATATTTCCTGCACTCAAAGAAACCTAAATTACTTGATTCTCACATGGGTGAATTACATAATTTACATACGTGTTTATCACATCAAAGAATCGATCTAATTAAAACGATGCAATATTTCTTATAGGATGAGAAAAACAGATTCAAAGAAACAAGGTAATTGGCTCCCAAGAAATCATTTCTTGGAATTTAAAATTTTCACATTCATTGCAAAAAAATATTTCGTGGTATTAAACAAATATCACCAAAGAAATTATTTCTTTGAGTCAAGGCATGACTTTTGGCCTGTTAACAATATTTGTTCAACTGGAGTAATCAACTCCTTGGCACACAGAAAATAAACCAAAGAAACGCATTTCCTTGGATCCAGTAATTTTTTTCAGTGTATACACAAAGAAATCTGCTTAATTCTCCTGTTACTATTTCTGTGAATTAAGTGTGTATACTTACTTTTAAAAAAGCTTGAAAATGCCCACAAATACACTGAGAGACTTTTTTTTAGAATAAATGATAAAAATGAATGAGAATTTAGTATAATATCGTTCCAAAATAGGGAAAACAGGGTTTGCGTATCAAAAATTAATATAGTGGTTTTCAGCCGGCAAAATTAATATTTTTGTTCGAACAAGTGGAAAGGATGTTTCAATAACTCTTATAAAACTTGCGAGAATTTAAAATTCACTATATCAAAGTTGACCATCGAGGTTAAACCGATAGTAATACATTTTATTCGAAAGAGTGAAAACATCTTTTGAAGTTGCCATACAAAGCATGTGAGAATTTCAAATGACTATATGAAAAATAACAAAAGATTTAACCTTCAGTAGGAGAAACTAAATACAAAAATTAAATACAATTAAATACGGAAACACGCACACAATTATTATTTTCATTATTATATATACCTTATTTATTCACTACCCGTGTGGAAATTGCCCAGCTTGGCCTCTTTTAATTAGTGGCCCTCTAGAGGCCCCACAAAGGCGGCCCACTGTGGAAACGCCCAGCTGGGCCCTCGCAGGGGCCTACATATTTGCCCCTTTATTATTTTCTACAAAAAATTCCAAGTCTCATCACCAAGTTAAACAAAAATTTGTTAAAAATTAGTCCAAAAACAAAGATTAAATTATTATAAGAAATTCCAAAAAATATTTTTATCGTAATCTTTTTTACCTTGTTTGGGTTTGTGGAACATAGAAATATTTTCCATTATTCAGCTAAATTCTAACTCCGAAAATATGTATTATATGTATTATGTTAAAGTTTTGATTTCGTTTTATCTGAATAATATAATTTTTTCACTTTTTTCATAAGAACTGGGTTATGAGAATAGAAATTAAATCAAAGCATTTAGTGCTTTAGATTTGTAATAACTTTTTAAAAATTAGGAATGTAAAGTATGAACAATTTACATTCTGAAAATTTCACAAGTTTATTTTATACAGTTTTCTTCTGTTTTTAATATAATCATTTTAATGTAAAAAGATTTCAATTAATTATAATTCAGTTATATAAATCTTGATTTGGAGGAAATATACATTTCAATTGTAATTTCGCGCCAAATTCCGCAGTCATTCCTGTCATCTCATTGGCTGACTAGATTCTCGATCCGGTTCGACTCCGGCTATTACGTTCCGTTCCATGGTCCAATGATTCCCTTCGACGCCATTTCGCGTTCGCCACGAATTAATACGTACGTCTTCTCTTCACGTGGCGCTTTTGAGGTTAAGATAACCTAATCGTATTATTTTTATTTTAAAATCGATAATAAACGACATTCACGATGAGGTAAGAAGCCTTATAATATATATTTGATAATTTTACTACTAAATACTATTATTAAAATAAATATTAAAAGATGTTTGCTACTTTACTTCTCTCACTTTGTTCAATCACAACGCATAAATTGAAAAAGAATGTATTTTCCATAATTAATCTTGAAATCCGGTTAACATTGAAACTGCGAAATTAGTATTTATCTGAAATTGTAAATATCTTATATATTTTTAAATCAAGGAAAGAAAGATTAACGTTTGAATATATACTAAAAAACTCATATTTGTTACTGAAGTTCATATTAGTTTGTTTTAAAATTTTTTCTTTATTTGTATCACATAATATTGCCTATTTTCATAGAAGTCGTGCGTATTTGTCTTCTTGGATGGAAAGCGAATATTAACCAGGACGTTAGCTAACATTTTAAGGAAATTTGTCTCCAATCTCCTGCTACTTCATTTTACTGTTACAAGAAAGGTGGCTGATAAGGATCATAAAGTTCGAACGCCGAAAATAATCGGTTGAAGTCGGGAAATCAATCCAAGGGCAGTCAGAGTGATTAAATAAATTAATCCAACTTTTAAATTAAATATAATTTCAAGTTCAAGATGAAAACATTTGGTTTCTTGGTTAAACCTTCAACAATATTTTGAATTTAGAGTGATTAAATAATCATTTATTAAGGTTTTTAGATAATTATTTAATACTTCTTCTTTGTGACGTGTCTTTACTTACGCTTTATGTAAATTTGATACATATCTTATTCAACTTATTCGTCCTAGTTCAAATTAAATCATGTTTCGTTATATAAGTTTGAAGTTCATTGTAGTTTAACTTCAATTCTGCCACCATTATAATGGCAGCTTTTTTTAAAGAGAATTAGAATGGTTTTCAGAGTCATTAGCGATTTCAAAACATTAACTAAATATTATATACAAAGCGTCTTCAATCAAAAGTATTAAGTATACAATAAAATTCTTTTTATTTTGCACTTATTACTTTTGACAAAATACATTTTGTATATAATAATATGTTAATTTTGTATAGCCGCTAATAACTCTAAATTAAACTCAATTAAAAAAATGTTAAATGCTCTTGCAGGGCTATAAAGGGGGAAATTACTGTAGGGCCTATGTGTGCCTTACAGGGGGCTTAGCTGGGCACTACAGAGGGCCAATGCATTGGCCCTTCGTGGACAGCCTACATGGGGCCTTCGAAGGTGAGCATGTCGAAACTATGTGGGCCCTTCGTAGTTTGCCAACGTAGGGCCAACTTAGTAAAGGGGCAAATTACGATGGCCCTCGCGGGGGCCAACTCAAAATTTCCACACGGGTACATACATAATCGCACGCTTAATCGCTATGCAAAATCGGAATGCTGCGGCGACGAGATTCGAACCTAACTTACCTAAATTACTAACGCATTTTATCCCTAACAACTAAACCCCACGGCTAACTTCCATTATGTAATATTTGGCAAAAATCTCGGCAAAGCGGCGTCTCCTGACAACTCAGGGCAGTATGAAAAATATCTGGGCCCTGTTTCATGAGTGATTTGTTGCTTTAGACATTTTGTTAATAGATAGGTTAAATTGTTATCACTTCCAATGATTAAATTGATTTTTTATCACATACATTTTTTTCAAGGAACTGATAGTATTCTTGTATGAATATTATCCAATTTGATATCTCAGTATGTAATATTTTATAAATTGTACTCGTTGAATCAAATCTTATTATCTTAGTGTGTACATTTCGTGAGAAAGAATTTCTAATGTTTTAAATCCAATAGTAAATGAATTAATTGAAAATAGAAAGAGTTAACTTTAGGGTTACCACCCGTCCAGGGTTTACGGGACATGTCCTCTTTTTTCGAGGTCTGTTCTGGTGTCCTGGTTTTCTCCTGAAAATAGGCAAAATATCCTGGTTTTTTACAAAACCAAGATTTTTTACAGCAAAGCTAAATATTACCAGGGGCATAACACGATTATTATGATTATAGTTCCCAAGTTGACTCAGCGGGGAAAATGCGAAACTGCAGCGCTGATCGACTTTCGCCCAATTATCTTGTTTAAATTTAAATTAAATATAAGAATTCATTAAATTTTTTTATTATATTTACATTTATAAAATATTAAAGCGATAGAAACATCTGTTTTTGCAGTTCTAAATTAAACAAATATAAGTTGAGCATAAAAGATCTCATTTATGATGACAATATTTGATACATTTTATATCTTTATATTTATATTATGCACTGTGATTATGTATATGTAAACACGTAAAATAACAGGTAAACTAGTAAAATACATATGTCCAACAGAGGGAATTTACAAAAAAAAGCAAAAATTCTAAAACTTGTTATAAAATTATTACGTTAGGCGGGTTACAAGTAAAGGGATTTCAAAGGTTATATTTTGACATCGGATGTTTACATGTCCATTTTGGTTATCGGAAAACGGCGGAAACATTTGAGGAGCATTCTCAAACGAGACTATATGAAAAATCAAGAATAATCATTTCATAGTTTGCTATGCGTCTCAGAATTCTGTCAACTTCATATTGTGAATATCAATTTCTAAAATACGTTTTCAAGATTATGATATTCTGTATTTTTCTTATTCAAATTATTTTTCGAAAACTCAGTAAAAAGAATATCATTTTCTCATAGTGTTAATTCTTGAAATTGAGATTCATAATATTTCGTATTTAGAATACTACTTTTTCGTCTTCGTGTTTTAGAGACTCGTATGATAATAATAAACTTCGGTACTGTCATACGAATAAGTGTAATAAAACCTCGGTTTTCCCTATTTTGGAGCGATATTATACTAAATTCTAATTGATTTTTTTCATTTATTCTAACAAAAGGTCTCTCAGTGTACACAAGCAACATAACAAGTTGAGAGTAATCGAAAAACTGAGCGACACAGATTGTGTGTCGTTGCGTTTTAAGCAAAAATTCAGCAGTTTGTTGCTTGAACAAGGAAATAAATTCATAAGGAGTGCAGTTAACATGGAGGACCGCCGTGTCAGGAACTTTTTGCTTAGGTCCACCCTCAAAAGATGCCGCTTTGACTACACCGAGGATTCGTGAGAAGACAGGAGAACCAAAAAGAGAAAAAGAAGAAAAAAGTGGTGGATGTGATGATACAAAGGGGAAAAAGGAGATACGGACAGTGCCGCAGAAGCGTGTCGATAAATACAACCATTGTCGTCGCATGGTCAAGATCCTTTCGTTTTTTATTATTTTGCAAAGTCTCTCTCAGCATCCACGGCACTCCACAGCCTCCGCTAAAATCCTCAAGGTCCTCTTTTAAAAACTCCGAAGGAAATTCGACACTTTTTGCCGAAGAAGAATATCCTCTGAGTATCCAATCACGGACTCTTATTTTCCCTTCTGATTTCATGAAAACAAATCCAAATGATGCAAAAACCAAATCATGCAAACATAAGGGAGAAATAAATTTCAGTATGAAGAATTTCTTGATTATTTTGTTTGATTAATTAGGATAGAATACGAAGAATTCATTTAAAAGGCGCCAGAGGAACCAGGGAATGTCAAATGAAAGTAAAGTGGAAGTAAAACCAAATTTTTCAATGCTTCACTTAGCAATTTCCAAATAAGCGATCTACATAAACCTTTGAACAGAACAAACTCAACATAAAATTGTGTTCCAGAATACCTTTCCGATATTCTTGAAGAAAACCTCGATATTACAACGACTACACAGCATTGTGGAAATTGATTAATTGTTCTGACCTCGAGATTCGACAATTAACGACGTGGAGGTGGCTTAACTGAATTTTAACTCAACGTTAACCTCGTCATTCGGAACGGAATGCTTGTTACCGGTTCGTAGTCGATTATTTGATTCCAGTCGACGAAATTTCGACGAACCGATCTACCTTGCACACCATCTATCTCCAAGCTTATATGCAAACGAGCATACAACTTTATCTAGACAAAAGGTTTTAATAGTAGTATAGTTTCTTTATATGTATAATAGTACATAATTATAGTTTGTTGCAAACTACCATGTACATCAAACTTCACACTCGTCAGGAAATAGCAATTCGTTCCGAGTTAAACACGATATTTTTTCTCAGACATTTTATATCTCTGTAGAGTGCGAAGAAAGTTGCCAAGTGCAACCCACGGACGTCAAAGCAATCTTCGCGCATTCGCATCAATCTGTATTATTGATTTTTCATCACGAGAAGACCAAGAGAAGACATTAGTTGACCATTTATCCCATCCAATGGTTGTAAACGGAAACTTTCTTCTAGCTCTACAGGCCTAGAAAAGTAGTATTTTCATGCATGTATGATAGGCCGGTTCGTTTTAAAACTTTTTTTCTGATTGAATTTTATTACCCGAAAAAAAGTTGCCCACCCATACTAACATTTCTCATGTAAAATCTAGTTTATTCGAAACCACCATGTTATGAGCTTGTAACGCCCACTGAAAAAGTAAGTCTTAGCCCTTTACCGAATGATGTCAGCTGGCGGCATGTTATTAGTACAGTGGGTCCAGAGACAGTGTGGTAACCTAGTTACAACTCGCTGATTGGCTCAGTTTTCTTATACATATACTATAGATAAGTAGTATATATATATATATACATATATATATAATTAAAAAATAAGGTTAAACAACCACCGCAGGGTCTCACTGGGAGCAACTGCCATCTAAAAAATGAC
>CAKNWW010258111.1:0-12500 GCA_932074435.1 Andricus kollari | reverse complement strand
TCACTCGTTAAAATTCTCAAAATATTCGTACAAAACGCAATTTAATACACCGCATGTTTGAGTGTATTTTACACACTTTTATAAATAACTTATACCTAAACGATACGTTAGTCAACATAATCTGTATGTTATCAGGTAATGAAGAAATGAAATGTAAATGTGTTTTTGTGATAAGCTTTGCTAGATAAAACATTTTTTGAAATCATTCGATTGAAAAAAAAAATTATTTGAACAAATTAATTAAATAATTTTTTACCTCTTCAATTGAAATGCAATTTTTTATCTATAACATTCAATCTTGACTAAACTAAATAAAATTGAATAAGCTTACCGCAAGAAAGTTAAATTCGTATTTCCTATTTCTCTATCAAGACAACATGCAAAATGCGTATCTACACCTTTACTGGGAAAATGAAAAATGCAAGTTGACGTAATCTCGTTAATTATGCACTATTTGCCTTTCTGACATTTTTCAATTTTTTATTTGAGCTCTGTTTTGAATCTGTGACTCAACGCTGACCAATTGCGATCTTTACTTCTTTTTTCTCGTATTTTAAATGTAAATTCGTGTAAGTTTTCTAACATATGCAAGAGAGATACATCATATAACAAAATTCAAAATAGATTCTTCAAAATTGAAAATGTGTTTCTAATGCAATGACAAAATTATCTTTGATGAAAAATCAGGTAAAATTATTTTCATAAGAATGGAATGTAAAGTCTCAACAAAGTTTGAATGTATTTTCCTTCTTCAAAGAAAAATCCAAAGCCTTGAGTATTTTTCTTCGCAGTGTTAAAAGCTGCGTCTAAAAAGTTCTAGAATAATTTTCAAAACCAGTAAGAAGTTAAAAAAATGTTCTTCAATTGAATAATTTTACTAATTAGCTCAATTATAATACAGCCAAAATCAACATATAAAATTGAAATTTCGTTTGGAATCCTTATTTTTTGAGATAAAATATTGCTTACTTAACTAAATTTGATCAATTATAAGTAAACTACTTAATATGTACACTTTAAACTTTATTTTATCTCGAAAGTCAAGGATTACCTTCGTTTAGTTTATATAAGAATTACTAAGTTTTTTCAATGGCAACCACAGCTTTTCACAACCATATTTTTGTATTTTTTTAGGATTACGTTACTCTCGTCGAGAAAATAGAGGACGGATATCGCTGAGAGTTTCGTAGGTGCGCAACAAGGCTTTGGAACTTTGCCAGGATTTACAAGATGCACAAGTGTTTGAACTATGGCATGATTGGTCGCATTCATATGAGCATTTAGAGGAAAATTACATTCTCCACTGCAGTAGTACGCATCGTAGCCATCAGGAGCGATAATCCAGTCCTGGAAAAATAGAAAATTTTAATATAAAAATATATATTTTTCATGAACTATTTATGAAATCCTCAGTGGAAATATATTTTCACAATAAAATACAAGAAATTACAGTAAAGTAAAACAATATGAAAATTGTAATTTTGGTGTTAAATTTATTGGATACTTTACTAAAATTTTATTAATAACTAATTACAAATTATTGCAAAAAATTACAATGTTCACTTTGTTGTACTTTATTATATTTTATTGTGAAAATTCATTTCCACAAGGTATCGTTAATTTTTTCTTCTCAAGTGGGTAAAATACAGGTTATCTTATTTCTATAGAAAACCACATATTTCAATATTTCATCAATGACTTATTACACGCATAAAAACATTGACACTTTTTGAATTAGTAAAATGTTACAATTTCAGATTTACTTCATTTGAAATTGATTCGGCAAAAAGAAATAATAAATTAAGTACAATTACCTGCCACTGTAGATCCCTGAAGCTAACATAGAGGGTCTGTATTTTGCAGGTTCTGGTGTTCGTTTGCGTGGCTGGATCTGAAAATAGTAGATGTTTTAAAACATATCGCAATACTAAAGAAGAGAAGACAATAGAATATTTAAAACTTGATAATAGACATAATACTGAAAATTATTTTCTTTCTTTCAAAAACGTTATTTTCTTAAAAATGAGTTAATTTTGTGAGGAAAAGAAACTATTTTTACAGGGATGCACGTCTTTTTTAAAGGAATTATAGCATTTCGATGATTTAATTAATTTAAAGACATATCTAATTTAAAAAAAAGGTCTACACGTCTTTGAATATTTTATTATTAATAAATTCACGAGGGGTTCAGAACTTGTGAAGTCAGGTGTACACCATCGCTGAAGTCACTGGCGTGAAGTCACTTGAATTCACGTGAAGTCACTGAAATCACTTGAAGTCAGTGTACACTCCTTCGGTTGAGTTGTGAACCCCTCGTAAATTTAGAAATTTATATTATGATACAAGTAGTTGCGTGGAAGTAGATAAGACTGGGTTTGGTCAGCCACACAAGTAGATTTTCCTGTTCACTGTAAGACTATAGATTGCAGACAAGTACCAGTCTGCCAAGGGACCAATTCTTTTAAACAAACTTGTCATGAATTATTAACTAGAATGAATTTTCCATTCCAGACTGGCGGAAAGGAAGACAATAGGAACGTCTGGTATAGAAAATCCATTCAACTTATTAGTTATAGTTTATGAGTAAGTTCGTTTAAGATAAATAATCACGTGACAGTCTGGTACATGGCATTAAGGGAATTTTGAATAATTTAGTCTTAGGCATGCTTTAAAATTCGAATCTTTTACGTTTTTAATACTCTTGCTAAGAAAATTTCAAGTTTTCAATTTGAAAATTAAAAAATTTTTAATACTTCACAATGTTTAAAATAATTGGATGATTTAGAAACTATATTTAATACGTTTTAAAATTTAATTACATTCAATTTTGAATATGTATAAAATTTAAACAACGCAATAAAAACTTTCAAGTTTTTAGTTTGAAAGATGACAAAAATGTTTACGATATAAAGTTAAAAATGTGTTTAGTTTAAAAAAATTCAAAGTTAAAATTGTTCGATTTGAAATTTAGTTTGAAAGTTTTTCGGGTTTGAAATAAAAATTGGCTCTGATATTATATATTCATTATGAAAAATGTTACCTATGTAAGGATTACTATTTCGAATATCGAAACTTGAAGATTCGCTCAGCCTTTTTCTTCCAGCTCCAGCGTCGCGTTTCTGTCTGATCTTTTTTTCTCGAACTCCAGAACTCTTGAAATATCCTACCATAAACGGTTGCTTATCAGCATCTCCTTTAAATCCCACAATTCCCACGTCTTCTGGCTTCATCTCATGTACTGAAAAATAAAATTCTAAATATTATTAACTGTGATAAATATATATAGTTAAAAGTTTGTCATAAGAACAACCGTGGGATTTCACCGGGAGCGGATGCCATTCTACAAAATTTCACCCGCTCCCTGCGAAATCGCGGTAAAATTTCAGCTGTAACGACGTCTCACGATCGTGAGATAGGTGGTTACAGTCTGCGACGGATTCAATACGATGATCCTGCAAAAGTCCTATGCGCCCTGAGGGCACGGAGCGACCCAAGGACAACCGCCTTCTGCATCTTCCCCGCAAGCGTCTTAGCCTACTTAGAGAAAAACTTGTCTTGAACAAAAGCATCGTCCTCTGCATTTTTTGTTTTGATCGACGTGAATATATTTATTTTTTAAACAAACAGAATTATTTGGGTGCAAGATAAGTTGAAGTTAGTCCCATAAGGACAATTGTTGGTGCAAAAGGCGAGGCAAAAGGATTCCTGTTGAGACAAATGAAAATCCTCGCAACCTGAAATTTAAGAGACAATTCCATTTACGGCAAGGTACATCCTTTTGCCACAAGAGGAAATTTCTGAGTGGCATTTTGTTGACACGCAGGGATGCATTTCAGGCTATCAACTAGTGAAAGCTTGGTACCTCTAAGAGCGCCGATGATCAGGACGATTAGCTTAACAGAATATTCTGGGTATAGCCGTCGCAACTTCCTTATAAGGTATATTAAGGTATATTATGCCTCTCTTTCTATTCATTCAACTTGGCTGTGATGTTGTTGTTAGCTGGTGCCGAAAATCTGATGACGAACATGGTTCGTTTCTCAAAGTCAAGGAGAACTAGGTCAGTCCCCGAGTGCGCGACAGAAACAATCTCGAGAATATGAAGTCTCAGTATATGCGGTACTGCTCATTTTGGACAATTGACTCTATTTCCCTAGGAGCGTTTAACGGAGTGGTATCAGGGCTATTAAAGTCGCGGAACATACAAATTAGGGTGCATCCTTTTGTTCATGTGCATGACTTTTCGTGACCCGATATCGAGGGATCTGAGCTCGTCTTTCGCCTGTGGAAACCACTCCAAATAAATAGAGTACTACCGGGACGGCAAGCATGTTCGTTGCAGATACTTTGTTCCTCGCCGACAGTTCGGAGGACCAAAACTGTAAGATAAGACGGTTTGTATTCACATCGGAAAGCATTCCTAATAGATGTTGCGCCCTGGATGCAGCTTCGTGGCACGCCCAGGTATGTATAGGTCTCTCCAGCGCCAAGATGTCGTATAGCGCTTCTATCGACGAGATCAGGGTCTTCGGGGAAGGCATTAGGTTTTCCTCGCTTCAAATTAACCTTGGCTCATTTTTTTAACCCAAACTCCATTCCAATCTCTTTGACAATCTTTGCAGCTCAATTGAGTTGCTCTTTATTCTCAGCATAGATCTTGAGATCATCCATGTAAAATACATGAGTGACCTTTTGCTTTCGATTTCCAGTTTTGCTGCAGAAGTACCATTGGGAATGGCGAAGTGCGGGAAATGGTAGCAATAATGTGAAGCAAAATAGGAGAGGACTCATGGTGTCGCCTTAAAAGACACATCTCTGTAAGGTGAAGTTCCCTGGCGAAAGTATCGGATAGGAATTCATTCCGAACCAATCCGAAGTCATCCGAATCAATCCGGAATCTGTATCCGAACCAATCCGAGTTAATTCGAACCAATCCGAAAAAATTTCTACATTTCGTTCGATCCAAATCGGTCAAAAATTAATCCGACTCAATCCGGTTCAATCCGAATAAATCCGAAACAAAATTTCAATCCGAATGAATTCGAACTCGGATTGACCTAAAACGATTTTCAACCAGAATGAATCCAATTCAATCCGAACTCGGATTCATTCGCAATCATTCGGATTGAAAATTCAGTGTATATCAATCCAAATTCGGATTCATTTGGATTGAAAATCTCGTTCGGATTGGTTCGTTTTGGAGTTCGGATGGAACCGGATTGAGTCGGATTAATTTTTAAACGATTTAGGTCAAACGAAATGTAGAAATTTTTTCGGATTGGTTCGAATTAACTCGGATTGGTTCGGAAGGAATTCCTATCCGATGCTTTCGCACCTCACGATGTGTGGATGAACCTTTAAGCTTGCCAACAGACAGATGATAAGTCTATGGGAGGTTGAATCGCAAGCTTTCCAGCAGTCAATCCAAGCAATTGATAAGTAGCGCTGGTATGATGCTGCGTCTTTGCAGACACATCTATATCAAGAAGCAGGTTCTCCCGACATCCTGTTACGCGTTCTTTGAGCCGCGTTATTCATAAATCTATCGCCATACAGGTCTGAACAATCCTATCATTTAAGATAGCTGTGAAGATTGTATACAACGTGTTTAAACAAGTTATTGGCCTTTAATTCTTTGGGCCAGACAAGTTGCCCATCTTCGGGAGGAACACTGTGCGTCCTTCCACCAACCACTCCGGAATAGGCTCTTCCGACTTTAGATATGAGGTGAAAATGCGGGCCAGATGCTGGTGGGTTAATGCCTGTTAATACTTTTTTCACCTCCTGGGTAGTAATAGGCGGGCATTCCACTCCTTAAAGCACTCCTTAAAGCTTTTTATGTTCTTTGAGTTTTCTTTTGGTGGATCCTGGACTTCGTAGACTTCTCTCCAAAATGCCTAGACCTCTCCCTCTGCTCTAGACTTCTCCTATAGCGCAAGACAGTACCCGTATTCTGTCAGCAATATGCTGCCTGATGATCATCAGCTTTGACAGTTCCAACAGTTCGCGCGCGAACTGTTGGACCTTGGCAGTGAACTTCCTACCAGATGTTATGTAGTCAATCACACACTGAATGCGGGATGCGTACTGTCTTGCCCAGCCTATCTTTGCACTGAGTCAGACTTTTCAGAAAAATCTCCACGAAGCGCGTTCTCCAGTTCAGCCAGATCTTTGGGCTTGAGAAAAACCTGGATGTCGACGTTTCTCCTGGTTCTAAAGCATCGCTTTTCCTCGGATGCCTGCTTGTTCTGGCTGTGGTAGAGTAGGCTTCGGTACGAAATGTGCGAGAGCTCTAGGTGTTTCTCGCAGTCAAAATTTTTGAGATGTTGCCTGTCGATCGTATTGGCTCTTTCTTGGTTGGCTCCACCAACTTTAGGGTAGTCGGCATTGTTGTCCGACCCATTGGCGGGAGCCCTGCGCATTCGATTTTTTTTAACCGCATTTACAACTATGTTTGGTGTTATCATTGTTGTTCCCACGAGCAGCTAGGGAAAGGTTTTCGTCCGCCCTTGCAGAGCCCTACATGCAAGGGTAAGACTATATACTCTGGGAGATCGTCAGGTATCCCAGAGGCACCGTTTGAGGCAACCACTCCATGGTATCATGCAGCCTGCGGCACGATTGCACGCTTTCACGGAAAAAACAAAGTGTAATCTTGACTCGGATTTCGGGGTAAAGATTACTTGCAACAAAAATTACCCCAGGTGGGTAATCTTTACCCTGATGTATCGGGTATTTTTCTGTGTTTACCCATGTTGTAAGGATAATTGTCAATGTTTACATCGAAAGCTTACATCGTCTGCTTGCAACCAGTAGCATGCCACATGTTTACATACAAAACAGCCTCACTTTTGGGAGTCTTTTGAATTCTTTTAAAGTTTGTTTGTTACTACTACTTAGTGAAGATCTAAACATTTTTTCAATTAAGTATAATTCTTTAAACTCTATTGAACTCCTTTCAATATTTCAAGTCCTTTCCATTCTTTTGAATACTCTTAATTCTCTTTTTTATGTTAAATTCATCGAAATTTTTTGAATTTTAATGAATACTAAGAATTCTTCTCTGGATTCTCTGAATTTTTCTGAACTGTTTGAACTTCTCTGAATACCTTGAACGCTTATGAACCCATTTAAGTCTTTTAATTTTTTTAATTTTGTGGAAATCGTTTGAATACAACTTGAATTATTTTGAATTCTTTAAAAGTCTCAAAATAAATCGTATTGACTTCAATTCATACAACCTCTTAAATCAGAATAACGTCAAAATTGCTAGTGGTATTCCCAATGAGGCTCGATTCAGCCCCAGTTAGATGATTAGTCATTGACATTAGAAATTTAATCGCATCTCACTGGTACACACGCATAAACCAAAAGTGACCAAATAATTTTTTTAAGCTGCATTTTCAACCGCGAACACACTACTGATGAACAAATATATTAATGACGACATTACCAATATGATTCAATTTACTCTAAATAGTTTTCACTGATTAACGATATTAATTAAGAGCGTCGTCAAATTTAGTCGATCTGAATCTTTTACGCAGAAGAAATCCCTCATCGGGATTACCACTAGCAATTTTGATGTTCTTCTAAATTAAGATATTGAAGGAATTGAAGAGAATTCAATTGTTTTAGAGGAATTCAGGGAGTTCAAAATATTTCAACTTGTATTCAAACGATTTCCAATAAATTAAAAACTTAAAAGAATTGAGTGGTATTTCAAGAGTTTCAAGAATTCAGATAAGTCTTAGTATTCATTAGAATTCAAATAAACAAGAGGATTCACATAATTCAAAAGAATGGAGAAAACTTGGAGTATTCAGAGGTGTTCAACTGAGTTTAAAAAATTGCACTTATTGAAAAAATGTGTACATCTTCATTCAGTAGTATTTAACCAGTTGACAAAAATTGATGAATTTATGAATCGTTAAAATTAACTCCGTTTTTAAGGAAGTATTTAGAGGATTCAAACAATTTGATGGAATTCAGAATAATTTAAGGATCACAGTTGATGAAATTGGAAATAGTTGGAAATATAATTCCATGTTTCTAATACAACTAAAAGAATTCAAAAATCTTTTAAAGAATTTAAAATATTATAAGTGAGTTCTCATAAATCGACAGAATTCTTCAGAATTCAAAAGACTTGAAGGAATACAGGTACGAAGTATCTAGAATCACAGAAATTATTTGTGCTATGCTCATCGAATGTCGGTGAACCTAGCCTTCATATCCATTTTTTGCCATGCACCAAATTTCGGTGAGCCAATATTTTATCGCGAACATGGTTAAGTAAAAGAATGAATTTTTTTCAAAGTTATTTTACAGCTTGTTCAAATTCGAACCCGCCGGATTTAAACAGATATACATTCGTAATCGCATTTGTTTCTTTTTTTCACACATGCACATTTAAGGCGATTTTATTCCCTGAAAAGTGAGACTAAAGTTGAAGTTTTTAACTCATGGGACTATTGTCTTTCACGACAACTTGATTGCAGAGGTTATGATAAAAGTTGTATCCAGTTGTACCAGTAGTAATGTTTCGGGGAGTGAAAGTATACTTGTCTCTCAGTAACATGTCAAGTAAAGGACAAGGAACGAAAGTTTGTTTAAAGGCAATTTTTATTGCAAATTATGGATTACAGATTGTATGTTGTCCTTTTAGGGGGCTCTGCCCCCGGTCCCTCCGCCGTGGTTCCGCCCCAGGCCCCGCCAGGGGCTGCGCCCTTGGGCCCCGTTTGTTGTTATTCTGCTATTATGTACTTGTAGACACATTAACATATTTCTTAATTTCGGCATTACGAATCTGATTTTATTCACTCGCCCTACAGCTTCAGAATGTTATCTTCACTTTACATGTGTGAGAAAAAATAGCGTGTCTAACACGGGAGTAATTGGTCTTTTTGAGCTCGTGGAAGTTTGCTGCCATCGGCTACGCGCCGTTACAAGAAATGACAGAACTCCTGGGACACCCTGTATATACATTGGGAGGTTTGTATTTTTTTCAAATAAACTGTTTTCACAGATTTAGATATAATTCATCCCCGGGAAATCTAAAATGCAATTTAAAAAAAAGTACCGTGTGTGTTTTTGTAACCTTTTTTCTGTTTAACATACCCAGGCCAGAACGTCTGGTTTCCAGTCTTCACGCTGATCAGATGGTCTGGCCTGGACCTGGCCAAAAGTGTAACGTTTTTTTTTTTGCTAGCCCCAGGCCAGACCTGGTCAGTCGCTAGGTATTGACTAATGATGGACTAGTTGGAGGCTGGTCAGCCAGTAGCTGGACTCTCTTAATTTTTTTAATCAGTTGAGAAAAAACAACCTTCACTCTAAGTGTGTTTAACTGATCAGCGCCAAACTTGGACGAGGCTAGACCGACAAGGTGATAATTCCGCTCGAGCCGAAAAAATTGATGTGCCCTTATTCGATCCGGCAGCTCAATTTCTAATCTTCTATCATTTTAGACACCCTGTAACTTTTTCGAAATATATCAACAACAAAAATTTGATGATCGAATTTAGAACTTTTTTTGTTCTTGTATAGCTGATCAGCGCCAGTCTAATTAAAGTTATGCAAGGCTAGAGACAGACCTGGATCAGATCAGATCTTCCAGAATAGATAATCTAGATAAAGCCGCATCGATTAACGAACCTCATGCATGACCTTTTATAATCTAACAATATACCGATTTATAAATTCAAAAAAAATTGTTTACCTTGTTTATATGAGGAAAACATATTTGATATTGGGAATAAAACAGTGATGTATAATATATGTGACGCCGCACGAGAAAAGGGACCTTATGTAGAAAAATAAATTTTTTGAGTTTTTCAGTGTTCTTTATAGTTTTTGACCTGCTCTTTCTCGTGTAAAAGACATAATTGAAATATCTCCAAAACCTGAGTCACTATGAGCAGTGAAAGAGCGCACCTTTAACTTGCGGTAGTGATGTGGGCTGAACTTTAAATGCTTGTACTGTAAAATTTAGCTAGCCTACTTAAGGTCCATTTTCTCGTGCGGCGTCACATATTTGTTCGCTTTTCAAGACGCATCGACTGCGACCTATTGACTATTGACCAGTTTTATTCAAGGGAATAAAAGGAAGGCAACTTTACAGCTGGAAGCGACAAGAGTTTTTGCGATGGCTTTCTGCAAATACGTGTTGTACACAGGAAACGTCAAGATTACCTGTACAGGTTCGTGTGCAGGTTCGTGTACAGGAACATATGTAGGATGCTTCGAGGTTCATGTACAGGAATTTTCAGCTGGGATATCTATCCCACGAAATTCCCCTTATTCCACGGGACAGACCCCACCTAACCCTCTCGATACCCCCGTTACCTATTGGATCCCACCTACCCCTCCTAACTCCCTCACCACACGCAACCCCACCTATTTCTCGGGATCTTACTATCCAACACGCCCACCTTTCCTTAGGGACCTTACTATCCCTCATGATCCCCACATCCCTTGGTACCCCAAATATCTCTCTGGACCCCAGCTATCGCTCAGAATCTCGCCGATCTTTTGGGACCCATACTATCTCACATAACCCCACCTATTCCTTAGGACCCTTACTATTCCATCGGACCTTCCCATTCGTACCCTCATGTCCTGATACACGCCTATTCCACGGTATCTAACCTATCTATACTGTTAGAAGTGAGTTCATGAAATTTCATGAAAATGTTAGTGAAGCTTTTTACACTACGGTTAGTGAAAAACTCATTGAAACTTTATGCAACACTGAGATTTAAATAGCCTTATTGAAATTTCAATGTAAGTTTTGAAACTATTTTAAGAGATAGTGCATTGAATTTTTTGTAAATGTTCATGAATATCCTATGGATATTCAATGTAAATAGTGAAACTTTTTTAAGAACAGTTCTCTGAAATTACTTCTTTCGAAATGACAAAGTAAAACCAATTTTGTAGATGTAATTGAAACAAATGTATTAATCGATAGAAAAGTATATCACATACAAAGCTTCTAAATTTAATTTCATGAGATATTTTAAAATTTTGTTCATATTTTCATTTAGGTTTATTAAATTTAATAAAAAATGTTACTTCATTTTCAATGTATGTTTATAAAATTGACGTAAACGACAGTGATATTTATTCAGCCACCAACAATATTTTATGTACAAGCAATTGAAACAGGTTTCAGAGTCAATTTTATGAAATTTCAATAACTTTTGCTTCAAAATTAAGTTGAGTGTCACTGAAAATGAATGAATATGGTCTCAAATTAATTTTCAAAGCCAAATTGATGAAATTTCAGTGACATAAGTAATTGAAAACTGACTGAAATTTCAGGAAATTTCTAACAGTGTACCGGGACCGCACTGATCCTTTGGAACCCTTACTATCTCACAGGACCCCACCTATCCCTTGGGACCCTTACTATATTTTATCCGATCTCTGCATTCTTCGAGATTCATCACGTTATCCAACGGAACCCTACACTGTTAGAAATATGTTAAAAATTCAACCAATTTTTAACCACTTGTGTGGTTGACATCTCGTTCATCCACGGAATTGAAATAAGTTTCAATCAACATGTGTCGGGAGATCTATAAAAATGATAAAGGAAATATAATATTCAGGAAAAGAAGCAGCTTTCAAGAAGAAAAACAAAACGTACGTTGGAATAATATTATCATAATGGAAAAATTTCATTCACACTATCGGTACTAACTGCTGTATGCTTTTTTAGGTTATGTCTGCAAAAACGAGTGTCGAAAAGTTTGTCTGATTGGGCGCGCAACTCATTATGGTAATATAATTCCAACGGAGCTTTTGTTGTTCTACTTTAAAGCTGCTTATTTTCCTAAATATTATATGCGCTTTGTTAATCTCATTGATCACACGACACAAACGTACGAAATAACTCACTGATTCCTTACCAGAATTCTTTCGGTACAGTTAGTGCATGGTTGAAATTTCAATTACACGTATAGCTAATTTTTCATCAACAAGTAGTTGAAATTTCAACAACGGTAATTGTATAAAACTTCAACCACATGTGGTTGAAAATTCAACCAGATATTTCTAACAGTGTACCTATTTCTTAGGACATTACTATCCCACAGGATCCCAAAGACTACCCCTATTAAAAATTCCGACGTCGTGAAGTACGTAGGAAACTACGTCGGGCATTAGGTTGGAAATTTGGTCGAAAATTATGTGGGACACTACGTCGGAAACGATGTAGGGATCGAACGACGTACGATCCGACATCGTAAATTACGTCGAAAATTGGGATAGTAAACGACGTAGTATGCGCCCTCACAACAAAATGATATCCTTGGCATATCCCCAAGATATCTCGGCAGGATATGAGATATCCTGAAAAATGTCCCATAAAGCTCCCGGGATATCCGTGGCATATTCCAGGGATGTACGGAATGTCCACAGGATATCCCAATACTATAGTAAAATGTCCCACGAATATCCCGATATTATAATCAAAAATCCTGCTGATATTCTAATAT
>CAKNWW010258089.1:0-11387 GCA_932074435.1 Andricus kollari | reverse complement strand
CTGTTTAATGGGATTGTGACCCTGTACATCAATTCTATGTCTTGTCAAATGAGTCGCTCTATGTTCTTTTCTCGAATGAATTTTAATTTTATTTTCGAGAAGCTTTTCTAATTGGGATTGTTGGCTTTCGTTAAGCTCAACAATACCTTTGCAAATTTCTGGCTCCTTTTTTACTTTTTCTTGGTTGGTAACTTTTTTATTTTTCCCAAAGTCACTATTGCTATCTTTTTCAAATTAATTTTGTTATTTTTTCTCCTAATTTTAGGTTTGCCTAATGTAATTGAGTTTTCTGTTCTTACGTGGTCGCTAGTGTCGTGGGTGGGGTTGCTCTCTAGGGATTGGAATTTATTGCTCGCTGGGATGCTTATTAAGCTTGGGATATCTTTGTAGGATTTTTTGTAGGGCTTTGGGTACTTTTTATATTTTGGGATTGGTTATGTTAACGTATTACTTTTTACGTTACTACGATGCGGACAGTTTATTCAGTACAAAATAAATTACTCGTACACTTTAGATAAAAAGACTGCAGCTAGCTGCCTGAGACGATTCAAACTCTCTCGTATACGCACTTCTAGGCCTGAATTGTACAACCATTCTACTCGTTGCTAGTTTGCAACCGACTGAATTCTACGGCAGCCTGACCCAAGTGCCATCCCCTCTTTCCTTCTATAGGTATTGACTTGCCCCCCCCCCCCCCTCGGTATACGCTACGCCATCTCGCGGCTCACAAGTGGCATAAATTTTATTTCCTAACAGTTAGGACTGATAGGTGTTCGGGGGATTTCTCTATCTTTTAAGGGTAGACTACTTTTATTAAGCTCTTTAGTACTTTTGAGGTTAATACTGCCTCCGAATTTCGGTTTTCTATCTATATTTTCACCTTCCTTTTTAATAAATGGTTTATTCCTAATATTTAAATCTTTACCTTCCTTTATTTCTTTGGTTTTAATGTCAGGTTTAGGGTCGATTTTAGCATTATTTATGGGGAGGGGTAGTGAGTTAGAATACCCTGGCGAAAGTATCGGATAGGAATTCATTCCGAACCAATCCGAAGTCATACGCATCATTCCGGAATCTGTATCCGAATCAATCCGAGTTAATTCGAACCAATCCGAAAAAATGTACATTTCGTTCGATCCAAATCGGTCAAAAATTAATCAGACTCAATCCGGTTCAATCCGAACTTCCAATCCGAATAAATCCGAAACAAATTTTCAATCCGAATGAATCCGAACTCGGTTTGACCTCAAACAATTTTCAATCCGAACTCTGATTCATTTGGATTGAAAATTTGGTTCGGATTTGTTCGGATTGGTTCGTTTTGGAGTTCGGATTGAACCGGATTGAGTCGGAGTAATTTTTAAACGATTTGGGTTGGATTCGGATTGGTTCGAATTGACTCGGATTGGTTCGGATATAGATTCCGGCATGATTCGGATTAGTTCGGAAGGAAAACGTATCCGATGCTTTCGCCAGGGATAGGCTTCCATAGGATAGCGGGTCGTAGGACTCCCTGGTAACCACCAAGTTTCTGAGTCATAGCTTAGGGCCATCCGTAGTGCTTTTAGCATATCTGTACCTAGGATGCCTACGGATTTCAGTTTTGGGACTAACCTGAACATTAAATGCTTTGTGTGTTTACCAACTATAATTGGTATTACTACCTGCCCAATTATATCGACCGTTTCTCCGTTCGTGAGCATTAATTTTCGCGAAACAGGTTCAAAAATTGAATATTTAGAATTTTGAATATTTTCCAGAAATTCCTTTCCAGCGTACGAATGTGTGGCACATACATCTACAAAAATACGAAATAATTTATTCTGAAATTTTGTTTCAACTTGTTTTGCCTTGTGAGTTCTTGTTTATGTTGTTGCCTGATTTTTTATTTTTATCCCCGTTATTTTGTTTACCGTTATTATTTCCGGAATTATTTTCCGCATTTTCTGTTCGGAATTCGATCATTGGGTTGTTTTGACCTTGATTCTGTCCTAATAACATTTGATTAAACATTGTAACATTTGATTATAAGGTTTAAATGGATATCGTGGTCTATTGTTTGTGAATCTAGGTTGGAAAGCAGGTGAAAATCTAGGTCGGAAATTTAGTTAATATTGATTTGGGACAGGTGGGAATGGAAATCCGAATGGTGAAAATGGAAATCTGTTTTTGTATGATTTTTTGCCCTGATAGTTCTGATTATGGTTATCATTTTGACCATTTTTATTTTCCCTTTTCTTTTCTTTATTGGTTTCTGAATGATTTTTATCTTCGTTACCGTTATTACGCTTTTGTTTATTTTTATCCTCGATTTTAGGTCAGGTAATTTGTCAAAGTTGTCCTCGAATTTTTTATTTGTTTAGTTCGGTTTCCCATTCTTTACCTAGGTACGCCAATTGCTCAAAAGTTACAAAATCGTTTTTTTTATATACATTTTATATTCGATTCTAAGGTTTTCGTGAGTTCTACATAGTTCCCTTTGGCGACTTTTTCTCTGATACAGTTTGGTAAAAAGTTGTCTAATTTCCGGTCAATACGAGTGGATGTCTTGATTTCTTTTTTGGTTACGAAATTTAATTTTTTGTTGTATTTCTTCTGAGAAACTTTCGTCGATATAAGTGTTTTTCAAATCTTCGGTGAAATCCGATAAACATCTCAAGGAATTTTTATTTATTTCGCACCAATCTTTTGCATCTTCAATCCGTAGTGCGTCCAAATTTTCTAAAATATCGCGGTCGTTTATTTTGTATCCCTTTTTGAATCTTTTTAATTCGTCCAAGAAATGCGCGGGACTGTCCTTTAAATTGTTTCTGAATTTAATCGGGCAATTACTCATAATTAGAAATGGCGTTTGGATAATGCCAAAAGGAAAAAATGTTGCTGGAATTTTTTCGTTATTTGTATTATTTTCAGGTTCGTTATTCGTATCTGTATTATTTGTGTGGATTCTGGAATTTCTGTTTGACCAAACGTTAATGAACATCATTTGAACGGCTCAAAAAGGTCCTAATTCAGTCGAAATAACGTTCCTTAAACATACAATGTTCCAGAGACGTTTTAAGGACGTATTTGGAACATGAAACGTTTTGAGAACATTGTTTCGTCTGACCAAGGACAGTTTTTGAAACGTTCAAATAATGTCTTTTGATTTTTAAGTCGAAGAAACGTTTTTAGGACGTTCCAATTACGTTCTTAAATTTTTTGCTGTCGGTATTTTCTAGTCCTAAATAGTCACTTTTTGTTCTGCTAAGACTGTTATTATATGAAAGTTGACATGGTGCTTTTGAATTTTCTCTTAAATTAAATTGTACTGACTGTTTGTTACTAGATGCGCTTTTATAATTTTTTTGTGGCTAGGTTCTATTATTTCTTTTATATTTTCAAAGGAGCTATGAGCTGAAGGGTCTAATCTCATCCTTAAGTTATTTGCCCTTTCTTTAAAAATTGTTTCCTTTCGTTGGTTCATATATTCATTATATTCTGCGCTTAATAAAAATTCATCCGACTTTAACCTAATCTGTTTTCGTTTTCTAAAATAGATTCATATTTAAAAGTTTCGTTGATTGAAATCGACCTGCCTGGTGTTTGTAAATCTTCGTTATCCCAAAATAAAGTATTGTTAATTGAGTCAAAAGCCCTGTTTGTAGCTTGTGGGAGGTTAAGGGGTAGTTGATGATTGTCTCTATTTTGAGTTGTGCCCGGCAATATTGTTCACATCCTTTTATTTTTATCCGGTGGATTAATAATCGTTGAGGTTTTCGTGTTTTTTCTCGGAAAACCCCTACTGCGACCTATTTATCTATTTATCGTTTTTGGGATTGCTCCCAAATTTTGGAGTGGAGCTGAGACCATATTCGTTATTATTGGTCTCGTCGTAACTTTGTTTGAATTCATATTTTGGATTAGAAGTGCAGCGGCACCTTCCAAATGTAAACTATTATGGTCGCGTGTTTTTGATTTTACCCGACCTGAGATTAATTTATTCAAAGTAATTTAGGGATTTCTAGAAATAGGACACCCTATATGAGCATCGGATTTGCTTTCGTACTTTAAAATTTTAAATTTAATTCGAATATCCCAATTAAAATTTTAATTAGGTATTTCTGTAGTTGCCGAATTCGAAAATATACTTATTTTCGTTTTCCGCCTCTTTGTTCTCGAGATACTGCGTATGACTTTGTGCCTGACTCGCGAGGGTACGGGTTTTGCGTGCCAACCTGCTACAGAGCTCGGGCGTTTCGCCTTGATGTGCAATTGAAATATTAAGCGGGAATCAACAACTCGCAAAAATATCGATGACCTTTCCGAACACCTCTCTTTATTAGCCGAAAATGAAATTCCTAATTTAGTATCCGCTTGGTTTCTTATGCGTAATTCGTTAAAACGAATTACGCATAAGGCATGTCAATTATCGACAAAAAATCATAGGTAGTAAATTCATTAGCACACATAAATTATTTTCAAAACTATGTCAACTAATTGATCAATAGGATGCAACAAGGATCAAAAAAGTTTGAGGACAAGAGTCGTAAGTAAAGTTTTGTAAAAGTTTGATTTTGAGCATTCTAAATTTTGTGTCTCCTTTTTCTCGGCAGGTTTGCAGAATTTTCTCTAGGAAAACTGGGTATTTTCACGTTGGACTCCAGTTATGGCGGGAAAGTCTACCAAGGAGGGAAATGGGATTTGGACGCCGAGATGAAGGGTAAAAATATTTAAGAAAGATGCAGGGCTGATATTAAACTAAGTTTATTGCCACTTACAATCGACGATGAGGCGGGCAGTCCGTGGCGAACAGCTGGCAACCATTGGTTGAGCAAGTTAAAACAACGAACGAGCGACCGAGAGTCGACCATCAGGCAGCATATTGTTGATAGAATACGGATACTATCTCAAGCTAGGAGAAGTCTAGGATGGAGGAAGAAGTGGGTCAGAGAAAATGAACAGTTTTTTTCTAATCCATTTTGAATCTGCCGAGAGCCTCCAGTTACTGTCGACCGCCCGTACAAACCAGAGAAGGTCGAGGCATTTTGGAGAGAAATCTACGAAGTCTAGCATCTACTGAATACAGAGACAGTGATCATAAATAGATTCAAGGGGCTGTGTGAGATGAAAAAAAGTATTGAGAGGCCTGAGCAACTATTCCGCTGCGGTACCAGATGGTATCGAGAGCTTCTGGTGGAAGAAGTTTCCTTTAACCCACACGCACCTGACCCTTATTTATTCCACCTTCTTCCACCTCATATCTAAAGTCAGATGAGCCTATTCCGGAGTGACGTATGGAAGGACACCCGGGCTTCTCCCGAAGAAGGGCAACTTGTCTGACACTAAGAATTACAGGCCAATAACATGTCTGAAAACGCTGTGTAAGATCTTTACATCCATCCTAAATGCCGTAGTAGGATGTCGGGAGAACCTGCTAATCGACATGTGCGTCTGCAAAGACGCAGCATTCTACAAGCGCTACCTATCGATGGGCTGGATTGACTACCTTGAAGCTTTTGATTCAACCGCCCATAGACATATCATCTGTGTGTTGGAAAGCTGGAAGGTTCATCAACACCTAGTGAGATGCGTAGAGAGATTGATGCCCCTTTGGAAAACCAGATTTACTATCTCATTTGGAAAACATCGTGTGACAGCTAACAGCGTCACCTTGCAAAAAGGCATCTTTCAGGGCGGGACCATGAGCCTTCTTCTTTTTTACGTTACATTATTGCCACTATCTTTCGCACTTCGCTATTCCCATGGGTACTTCTGCGGCAAACCTGGATATCGAAAATATAAGGTCACTCATGTATTTTACATGATTGATCTTAAGATCTATGCTAGAAATACAGAGCAACTGAACGTAGCTCTAGCGATTGTCGAAAAGTACACTTAGGAGATGGCAATGGAGTTTTGGATAGAAAAATGCGCCAAGTTTCATTTGAAGCGAGGTCGACTTGCTGACATTTTCGAGGAACTTAGGAGTGGTTCCATGGACGAAGGACGAGCTCAGATCCCCCGACATCGGGTCACGAAAGGTTGTGCACTTGAACAAAAGCTTGCATTTGAAGGGGATTTATTAGAATAAGTTTGCGGTATTTAAATTTGAGGCCGCTGGGTTGAATATTTTTATATAATTTTTTGCATACGTCATCTGCATAGTATTCTCGTTTGACGTTCAGAGCCAGTTTTTCGAAAAATGGTCCCTATTTTGTTTAATAATCGAAAACATACGTACGATAGCAGGGATGATCAGTGTTAGCTGTCTCTGCGCTTTAGCCGCGTGACAGTGAACCCTTGACCAAGCGTTCGAGGCAGATACCTTGCTGTGAGTCTAATTAACTGGAACGAATGACCCTTTCATTGTTATGAGATTAAGGTCAGTTACAAAAACTTAAATTATGAAAGCATGGCTTAATTCAATTTTAATAAGCTGAATTATGTTATTTATATAATTAGAAGAAAGTGAAAAAAAATTAATGAAAATCGGGTAATATTTGCAGTAATAATGGAAACGTTTAAGTGCATACAAAAGTATAGCTGTGCTAAAAAGTTGACACCTACTCCCTAAATCTGAATAAGTAGTTTTTTAGTAAAGAAATTCAGCGAAATCGTTAACCAATCCATCAATAGTTTCATCAATAGGTACTCTGCTCAACTATTAGGACTTACGATTTAAAACAGCACCGTTTTGAACGTTGGAAAGGATTTCTACTAAATATTGTAAAATTTCTTTGTCAAAAAGTATTAATATCAATTAATGCAACTATTTCGGGGCAAGCCATTTTGGTGGGACATGCGTGTTGAATGTGGAGAATTTATAAGGCAAAAAGAACGGTTTCAAACAAAGTGGCATTTAGGGTGTAATGGTTTAAGACCATTTAGTTAAAGAATTTTTTCCTGTCATTTATTTTGCTAGTTTTTGAAACTCTCTGGGACATATTTCAATTTTTTTCAATTCAACAGCTAAATCTCTATTTTGCTTTTGCTTCTTTTAAATAAAAAATAAGCGCATAATTACAATCTGAAGTTGAGGGAACATGAGCCTGCAGCGAAAAAAAATTCACTCCATTTAATATAAATTGGATAACTTCTTGCAATAAGACTTTTCACTGCTCAACGTAGCACGGCAGTATTTCGGTGTTAAGTTTTTTTTTTTTTTTTTTTCGTAAAACAAAATGAGATTTCTAATCACCACCCAAATTTGAGAAAACTTACATAAACTAATTTGTAGTGTATATAAATTTTAAAACGAAAAGTAATAAATAATACACGGAACTAAATTAAAACAAATAATAATTAAATGAATATTACTTATTTAAAATTTTTATTGAAAGATGAGTTATTTTCTGTTTAAAATGAAAGGCACGTTGAAAACCACATTGGAAGAAGATTATTATTGATTAATTTCAGAAAGTAGTCCTTATTTTGTCATAAGTTTATTAATTTTTGCGTGCAAGTTTGAATTTGGGGACATTGGGGTGGTCCAAATTTATACCTGTAAAAATTCGACTTTCGATTTTTGGTGATAACCCCCCCCCCCTTCCGCATTTTGTTCGTTTTCCGGAAAAAGAAATTCCGTAATTTTTCTTTAACATTAACCCGTGTCCCCGGACTTTTGAAATTAACATGAGGGTTTAAATGGGAAAAGCTCAATTTTCAAAAAAATGGAAAAAAGAAGTACATGTTATAAACTTTTTGTGAATTAAAGTATGGTCACCTCTTGAGGAGTATTCAAGGAATAATTTCCAACTAATAACTTCTAATTTTGACACTCCAAGTCCTCTTTTATTGTGCCCGGAAAATGCCCTAAAAAATGCAAATAGCAGTTTTCTATCAAATTCATGCTAAAGACGGTATTTCCTGAAATTTTTTCAACATGAATTATTTGTAATCGATAAGTGACGACTTTTGAAGTATATTTGAAATAATTTTAATTGTGTAAACACTGATTCTTTGTTTAAACAATTTTTTCTCCCTGTAGATCGTGGAAAGTTATTATCTTTCTGGAAATAATTACACAATTAAAGAATGTTGAGAGCAATATATTTTTAAAGGATATTTGGTAATTATTTAGACAATTTTTATTTGTTTTTGATAATCTTTCCCTCTGTATGTGACAGAGGGACATTACCCCAAAAAGTATTAACTTCGTTAGCGACGATATAAGCACTTTTTTGAAAATCTAGTTTTGCGATACGCATATGGTTTGTTGCCAACAATTTTTGGATCTTCATAATCTACGAAATATATATTCTTTCCTAAATCTTTTTCATCCGCTATCTCTAACAACATGCAATTGACACTTGGCAATGAGAATTTGACTGTCTCTGTTAAGTGAACTGACTCGGTCAAGTGAACTGACTGGAATGAGCTGTGCCGATCGCTGACACATAACTCAAAACAGGTAGTAATCACTACATATCTTGATTTTAAAGCCACCTGACTCAAATAGCCAATGGATGAATCCGTAGGCGAGGATAAACCAGGTACATGAAGGGAGTAGAAAATTAACGAACTCCCTGAAAACATAATATGTATTAAGTGTCCTGTTAATGGTATGGTCTTAAAACATGTACGCCATTAACCTCCAGCCCTAATCGAATTAACAATTTTCAAAACTTTGAAAAATCTGTCAAACTTGTTAAAAATTTTCAAAAAGAAAATAAAGATTTAGTTTTTGTAAATGCAGATAAATTAACATAACAGTAACAGCTAGTAGGGATAATTACAATAAAACTGTTGAAAACAATGCTTGGCAATGATATTCTTTTTACAAATATAAAAATTAGTCTCGTGTCGAAAACAGAAGAAAAATGAAATCATATAGTCATTGGAGGGGAGAAAAAAAGATTAATAAATGAAAAAATGGCATGTAAATTAAAAACACATAGTAGTGTTGTAGCTAAAGGTTATGCTCTTCTAAAAGTGGAATAACGAAGTTTGAAATAGAGATGATTTGAGTCCACAGTCGGTTCACCTGCTCACAACTTAGCTAAATATGTGACCGTCCGCGAAGACAAGGGCCTAATACGTCAAAGCTGCATTTTACAAGACAGGCGATAGTAGCAGAGTCCGCAAGTCAGCGTTTGAGTAGTGGGGATGCATCTACGAAAAGCACCCCTCCACTCACCACCATACTTTTAGGCACGAGCCAGTGGAGCTCACGGATACGACGCGTATAGCTGTAGTGGTAAGTGGTGGGGCTGGCTTTCGTAGGCCTCTCGTTCGGTCTCCGCGTACTTTTATCATGTCTATGTTTGTAGGTTAATAACAAGAAAAGTTATTATCCTAAAAAATGTCTGATTATTGGAAACGAAAGAGTAATTCAGAAACTATCGATTGGCGCAAGAAAACTAAAATCGATTTTTTCCGCATTAGGTCCCTTTCTTCGCGGACAGTCACATATATCTCACATTTTTTAAACCCTGTTTCAGGAAACACAGAGTTGTTTGTTAAAAATAGTTTGGATTTAAAAGATGTGTTGAAGAAAATTAAACTTCCTTTAATACATTCTTTAGTTTCATTGTAAGTTGTTGCATTGTTTAATAACATTCCATTAGACCTTGCATTGGGTTATATTGAAGAAGAATTAATTTTAAATCATAATCTAACTGAAATAACGAAATCTCGATTTTTAACCGCTACTAGAACTGTTTTTGATAACATGGTTTTCTTATTTAATGGGAAATACTACAAACAATTAAGTTGATGTTCTATAGGTTCTCGGCTGTCTTCTATAGTTTCAAATTTGGTTTTATAAGATGTTTTAGTTTTTGAGTTATTAAATATTTAAGCTGGACCAATCAGAAGCGCGGTATAAACATTCGTGCGCACGTCAGCGGGAATCCAACGCAGTGTTATTGAAGCGAGCGCCGAGGTACGCACGACCGTGCCCCTAATTTGTTCCGATTAAATATTTAATAACTCAAAAACTAAAATTCCAGCTGATTTTAGGAACAGGAATTTCAGATTTATTTTTTTAATTTTTATACAGTCATATGAGTCCGGACACTTGAGTCTGCGATCCCCTGTATAATGATGAGGCATAACGTTGATGAGCATGAACCTTATAGTGTGCTATAGTTTCATTATAACTCACTGGAGCTGGAACATTCAGCATTTCTTCTATCTTTGTAATAGCGAAAAATAAATAATAAATTAATTAATGTTCTTTTTTTTCTTTTTTTTTCCTTCTTTAACAAGCCTGAGACCTAGTTACTTGAGGAAGCGCACGTTCTGAGACGTTAATCTCTTGCGAGCTGATTGAAGACTGACTGATTTCTTGCATGGCGACTTGCTTATATAACTTGCACCCACTTGTCGATTATAAGCGATACCTATCACGCTGACTTTAAGTGTAATTGGATAGTTATAGTCTATCCTCGAAAATTCACCAATTCTCCGTCTTGATCAACTATGCGGAGTTGAATATGATGTATTGTCTTCACGATGATCGCAAGGTAAATGACGTGTGATGATACTTCAACGATCGCATATTCTAGTGGAACAGTTGGGAAGAATTCATGAATCATGTGAATTGTTTGATCATTCATATATGCTCCAGTTGTAATATTGCACTCAATCCTGAGAGCATTCGCCTTGAGAATAGCTACTGGTAAATCTGATATATGAATTTTATTACCTTGGAGAACACGTGATGTGAATCCCAACAGCTGACCAATCGAATCTTTTGATTTAAAATTAACTTCACGGTTTCTCTTGATTTCACTACGCAACGTATTGTTGTTTGGTCTAATATTTACTATAGAATTATTATTTTCCAAATTCTTTTGCACATATTTTTCAATGTCATCCCCAACTGCTGATACTGATACTGTTAGTATATTCTTCTCAATATCTTCACCTTCATAACTGCCCGGGGGTATGGTAACCATCTGATAACCAATCTAAAATTTATTCTTTCCCACATCAATGTTAGGAATTGAAGTAAGTGTGAGTAGCTGAACTAGACCCAGAGCATAATTTTTATTTAGTTGATGTTCTATTGGTGGAAAGTATTCTCCCTGAAGCACAGATGAGTTGCCTGAAATAGTGAGAGTGAACGATTCATCCATGATGACGTATTTCTCTATACTGATTGCCTTCAAGCAATTATTTCCACTTATATATACTATATTTGCTCTTTACAATAAGCTGTCCACATAGAAATTTAAAACATAAATTACCACACTCAAATATATTATAGCCTTGATACCTGTCATGATTATATTTTACAAAGCTACCAACACCTAGATAATTGACGAGTTTAGATGGCGGATTAATGTTCCCTAAACTGTCAAAGTATAATGTTATATAATCATTCGTTTTGAATGCTACCCAATGTGTACCTTAGGGTGGTCCAAAAATGCATTGCAAAATTTTGTTTCACCCTAGAGGGC
>CAKNWW010258082.1:0-12844 GCA_932074435.1 Andricus kollari | reverse complement strand
TAGTGACTTATTCTTCGGGACAGTCGAAATATGGTTATTCCTAGGGCTTTACTATAAACGTAGAACGTTATACATCGGTAGTAGAACTGATAGTCCGAAAAATTTTTGAAGTAGAGTAGAAGAAGAACCGACCATAAATGCAAACTCCAGCAGGCAATATATCATCTATTTCCTGTTAAATAGAACAGCAGTAATATTTTTGAGGATTAGAAATATCACACACACGTTATAGAAGCGATATAAATCAGACCTGCTGCGCTGAAGTGGAAAAAAGTATTGAAATACCAGTCAAAACGCTATAGGGGTCAATTGACCCCGCCCGGTACTTCTTGTGTTAACATAGACACAGTGCTAGCGTTATATATTTTTTGAAATTTTCCTAATCTTAATATTGTATTCTGAATAAATCGATAAATTTGAAAATTCGTAAGCATATCAGGAACTAATGAACTGATATCAGTAGGATCTTACGTCAGAGCTCGACTTTACCGCGTAAAAATAATCTGGGCGAGTGCTGCGACTTAGACAACTTGCTGCAAGACTAACTTTGCTGAACAAATTAAACATATTTTTTAAACGATTCTTGTTTAAATAATTGAAAAATATAAGTTTCTACGAAAAATTCCATGCAATGGAAATTTTTTCTCAGACAATTTTTATATATATTTTATACACAGAAATACGAACTTGAAAATAAAATCTGCTTACATCCAGTTTTTGGTAATGTTATAATAGTCATCCGCTAATTTATTTTGAATAGAAATAAGTGTATAACATTAAATATCGCGAAGATTAAGAACGACGATTGAAAACTTTCATGACTTTTTTTTTATTTTTCCATGAAAATTTATGACACCTTTATAGAAAGCATACAAGACTTTATAAAAATGATGGCCCGCCCAAACGTCCAGCACTAATCTAGGAAATTTACCAAGACTTTTTTCCGTGTATTTATTTCTAAAGTATACATGGGCGTCCATAGGATCAATTCGCAAAAATAGATGTGTTCCAAAGAGTGCATGTGCGATTATTATTCTCCCACAGTATGTTGGATGGAAGCACTTTGCATATTATTTTGATGCATGGAAGTCCTCATTTCTGAAGCAAGTGTTGCAAAAAAATTAAAACGCAGACGTGAATAAGTGGCCGCGCCAACATGTATTAGACTCAGATTACAGGATTAAACTGCAATTCTCAAAATATTGCGAAGGCGGTAGGGGGATGGCACTCTGACTCAGCTTGACTTTCATTGTTATCAGATTAAGGCTTGTTACAAAAACTGAAATTATGTAAAAATGATTCCATTAAATTTTAGTCAGCTGAATAAATTTCTTTACTTAATTAGAAGAATGTGAAAAAAGGTTGATGAAAATCAGTTAATATTTTCAGTAATAAAGGATCTCTTTACGTTTATGCAAAATTACATCATTCAATTTTCTCGTCGTAATCTAATAAAGCTAATGCAGCCTATTAAAATTCAACTTCTTACTCTTTAAATCTGAATCAGTGAATAGTTACTGATTGTCAGGGAAATATCACTGATTCAAATAGCTAAAATCCGGTCACTGACAACCAGTGAAAAGTTACTATTCATTCAGTGAAAGTAACACTTTTGGGAGTCGACAGCACGTAATTTAGCACGTCAATTTAGCAGTCATTATAAAATGAGATTTTCGTAGATTCAGTCAAATAATCATAGCAAAAAGTTAAAATCCATAAATGTAATCAAATATTTAAAAAAGTGAAAAGTTCTGGTGCTTCTAAATGACCAAAAACCTCATATTATTTTTTTACTCTCAAGATTCGACTGTCATGTTCACATCCGTCAAGTAAGTGCTTTTGATACCAGCTAGATTATATTCTTCCCGCAGTAAATTCAGCACATTTACAGTCTGAAAATTCCTAAATTTATTTCATTACCACATTATTTTTGCTACTCAAGTAAAAGAATAACAAAAACGCTTTACTTTAAAACTTAAAGGTTATATCTCACATGATTTACTCTGGTGTTACTGAATTGATTACTGAATAAGTCCGGAATCACTGACTAATCAGTGAAATGTCGAACTACTATTTCAGTCAGTGAATTTTTCACTGATTCATATTTAGAGAGTAATATTTTATCCAATTTTAATTTTCCTAAACCGGCTCTAATCCTCGACAATGAAATGGTCGCGCTAAGCAAGCAACCGCCCGCACGACCGTCAGTCGAGTGTCCCCCATGGGTTCTGATATTGTGAAAAAAATTGTTGGGTGGTGGGATTGCGGCAACCCAGAAAATGCGAAAAGTCTTTAGAGTCTTGAGGAGACGTGTGGATTCTCGTTTTACTTTATGTATCGCCAAGTGTTTTTCGAATAGATTGTTTTTCAGTTTATCAAGACAAGGTTCATTAACATTTTGTTTTTAAACTGAAAGGTTCTCTCATGTTGGTTTTAAGATAGTATTGTCCTTTGCTTGCTGGATGACGACTGATTCCACCCATGTACGCAATTTCCTTCGTGCACGCTCTTCGCGTAAAATGTAAAAAGGATTTGCACTTTAATGCGCAGAAGTTAGCACCAGGATTTGAGTATTGTTCAGCTAAGTATTGGAAAGATCGTCCATGGGAGCAGCCATAACTAAGATCAGTAAATCGCGTACAACTAAGTTGTCTGGAGCCTCCATTAGGATAAAAATCGTAATGGCCAAGGCTCTTCTGATAACCGAATAGTCCACCATTTGTGTGTATGACTTCCACATGAAGTGCATCGTCAGGTGAAAGGCGCTGATTCGCGGGGGTAGTTTCAAACAAAGGCCAAGCTGGATCCAAACCTAAAAATATATGAATATGTGAATAAAAAAATAGCACTTTTTCACTGATCAAATTACGTCCATGGCGGTTAAAATTAAATTAAGTTTGAAATATAAATTTACATACCTATGGTATGGTTTACTTTTTTATTTAGATTTTGACCTGCAAGTCCCATAATGTGAGCTCCAAGAGAATGACCGATAAGAGTTGTCGATTCAGGCTTCATTCCATTTGCGTATAGAAAATTGATCAATTTTCCAACGTATGCTCCTATTCTTGGTACAGAATATCTGGATGCACTATAGGTCTGCCTAGCCAAAGCGCTCCAGCTTACAACGATGATGTTCGAATCTGTACTTTTCTGCAGAGCTAGATAAATAAAAAAATAAATATTTTTTGCGATCCTTTTTTTCTACTTTCAATCCGATTTTTTTTCGTTTAATTAAAGAGTGTTGCTACAGAGTCTAAATAAATTGGATCGGAAAATTATAGGAGAGTTTTTCAAATGTCCTGAAAATCCTAAAATTTTATCAATTTCCTAAAGTTTTCTACCCACAGATCGTTTTTGGTTTTGAATTAATCTTGGAAATTAGAACAAAAGACGTCAAAACTTGTTTATTACGTTGACGTTTCATAAAATCTTTACAAAATCTATGATTTTAAATCATTTGCGTTCGGAATTAAACCTTTTTTAATTATATGGCACCTTGAACGATATACGGTTCTATTTCAAATTGCAAGTCTTAATAGATAAACATATTTTATGAGTCAAAGGCACTGAATAGTATCACGCAATTTTTCATACAACTAACCGGTTAAGTATAGCTCTAGGGTTAGTACTGCAAAATTTTCAGTAAGGTTAGCGCTGAACGAGCCGTTAAGTTAGTTAAAATTGTAAGGGCTTTCAATCCCGGGTAAAAAAAATGTTGTATGGGATTGATCTAGGAAAACATCTGGGAAATCGTATGGGAGTGATCTTTCAGATAGTATAATAAAAGTGTGGTATATGAGACGATCCCATACTTCATGTCTATTTGTATTATGTATAGTGGATGTATAACTTAAATATAGCTAAAGTATAACAACGTATAGTCGAAGTATAGTAAGAGTATTGCTAAAGAATATCTTAGAAGTATATCTGAAGTATAGGTGAAGTATAGCTGAAGTATACCTGATGTATAGCTGATGTATATCTGTGAAGTATAGCTCAATTATATTTAAAGAATAAAAAGATAATATAAAATAAGTACAAGCGTTGTATTCTTGATGATGACATTGGATACCTGAAATACATCAAATTAGAGATCCAGAATCATGATTTTCACAGCATAAAAAAATATTTCTTGCAACTTCCAAATTTAGCAGCACTTAACAAATTCTCTATATTATTAAAAATATAACATTATGTCTTTTATCTGAATAATAAATTAGTCAATTTTTTTCATGCAATAATAAGTCTATGGTTAGGAATCAGAGATTACTGGATCTCTGACCCACATATAGAAAATAATAAGAGGTAAGCTTAATAAGATGCTTAATTATGCTTAAGAAGCTTCTTATTCAATACATCTTCTTGCTTTAAGGAATCCCCATATAGGTGAAAAACTGAACAATTATATTTGTACTCCTTAGTAGATTGCGTGAGATAAATATGGAACAAATTTTGTTGAAACATAAAGAAGGTATTAACTGGCTTCTTTATTACACTCGCGAACAATATTCGTTGCACATTTTTCTAAAGAAATTAGTTAAATCACGAATTTTTTTAATTTACGGACGATGTGTCATTCACGATGTATTATGTTTTATCCCGTTGCTATGATATCTTTAAAAACAAATGAACACATATTGCATACGATACTTTAGCCGTACTCAAGTATAGATGAAGCATATCATATACTTCAGCTGTACTTAAGTATAGATGAAGTATATCATATACTTTATATATACTTTAGCTATACTTCATCTATACTTCATCCATACTTCAGCTATACTTTAGCTAGACTTTAGCTATACTATTTCAATATACTTGAAGTATGGGATCGTCTCATTTACCATACATGTTTTATACTTCTGAAAGTCAATGATTGATCCATCCCATGCTTATAATTTTTACTCGGGATTGCACAGTTTTGAATTAAAAGCCTGTAGAATAAAATTTGTGTTAAATAAAAGCTGAAGGCGTTCAAAAGTAAATAATTATACATTAAAACATTAAAAAAATGTTTAGTTTTAAATTGAAAGTGTCAAAAATTGATTTCAATATCGGACCTTCAAAGCTAGATGATTTAAAACGGGAAAGGGACAGAATTCAAAGGGAATTCGAGTTTGTAAGTTTTTGTGTTAAAAAATAATTACGTTTCGAAATATTTGAAATTTGGAAGGAGTTCAGAATCATTTTAGATCTTATATACTTAAAATGGAATTAAATTTCAAGTACTGAGGATTTCAAACTTGAAATTCATTGAAACCTGAATTGGATTTCAGAAACTGAAAGTAAACTCCGATTTTAAAATCTTACAATTAGGTTGACAACACAATTTTGTTTGTCTTTCTTTAATTAACTTGGAAAAGTTCTTGAATTTATGGACCGAAATTCTGCAGCAACCCTGATAGTATTCGACACAAAATAAACTTATAGCCATTTCAAAACAGTAAAATATTTTGATGAAAGTTTAGGATTACCATATCGAATTAACGTGCATGATAGGCTGTGGCTAGAACCCAAAAATCCGTGCGTTATGATGTAGGTGGGTCGAATTGGATCAAAATTACCTTCTCTTAACGTCTGTACATTATTGATTCGCAAAGTGTGAAGTTGAAAGCCGGATTTTTTAGTGTAAAGGTTAAAATTCACCACACGTGCGAGGTTTCGATTTGAGTGTCGGTATCCACGGTTCCTGGGTGCCCTTCTCGCAAGGCCTGGAAGGAGAGCATAAGAAAAATGAAGTTTAGAGATATCTCAAAAAGATTATTATATATACAATATATATACAAATATTTTCTTTTTCAAGGTTTCGTGGACTCGGATGGAAACCCTTATACTTTCGGTCTGATGTCCGTAACTCCTTCGTCGTACTTTTATGCCAAAAGGTTAGGTTGGTCATGGTAGCGTTAATCAGGAATAAGTTAGTCACGACTAAGTAAGTTTGACTATATATTTAATATTTAAATATATAAGCGTTAAGCAGTTTAATTACTATATTTAAATAGTTACTATTACTGTATTTAAATAGTCTACGAAACCCTTTTATGTAGCATGTGTCATCTGAATTAAAACTAATCTTTTTATGATGAGGTCTTACCAAAAGTTAGCAATGTAAGTAATAAAATAATGAACAGAAATTTCTTCATCTTTTTTCAGAACTGCGATTTATTTTGGCGTAGTTCCACAATCAACAATAACTAGGTTTAGGTATTATTATAGAAATTTACTCGATTGATCTACTACTCCTTACTGTTAGTCACTCACTGTATCCAAAACGTGTTTACTAAAGCAGAAAATACATTTATGATTCTTTTGCAATATAAGATCATTGTTATTTGAAGTCAGTAACTCTACTATCTAAAACTGCTTTAAAATGTTTACGTATTTTCTTCTTTTTTTTTTGTTTTGCACTATGAGATATTTCGGTAGCGATTTTACTATAAATGTAACTGAAGTAATATGCATATATATGCTGGTATATTGATCAGGATTGAAATATGACGTGTAGGCGACATTTTTTTCTGAAAAAGCGAGCAAAAGGTGATAATTCCACACGGAGAAAGAATAATCATTGAATCAAGAAAACGCGTTTACTTTTCCGTATTTAGAACCACCATTTACTTGATATAAGAACATAATCTTTGCGTCAAATAAATGTTCTTGGGTCAAGTAAATGGTGGTTCTAAATACGGACAAGTCAACGCGTTTTCTTGATTCAATGATAATTACACAGGCCCACAAAACAATAAAAGTGTTCTGAACTTTACATGTGACAAGGCTACCCTTATGGATTTTGAGCCGCTGAATCCGAATCCGGCCTTAAAATTTTTCCTAGACCCTACCATTTTCCCTGAGCCCAGGGTAAATGTGTGAAATTTTGGAAGCTTCAGGCTCCGTTGAAGTTATATTTATCCACGAAAAAGTTAATGGAACAACGTCGTTTGTACGTATTTCGGGTCGCACATTTCAAGTCTGATCTTACAATTTTTGTAAAGTATCTTTGAATATCCCTAGCCTAGGGGAAAAAGTGCAATAATGGGCAAAACTTGAGGCTTAACGGAGCTTTTGTTCGTGAACGAAAAAGCTGATGTCTTTCCGTATGTTTAACTGCTGATTTCATATCTGACAGAAGAAGTTTTCTGCAGTACCTCGGAATTTTCCTAGCCTAGGGAATTTTTTACATTAGATTTTCCGATGCTTCCTTGTTCTTTTATCGTCAACCGTCCCATTTTGATTGCCGCTCCATTTTGGCCCATATCATCTCACATGCGGCAAGTCACACCTGCGGCATCTCTACCTAGCGGCTTCTCTCCAGCGCGGCATTTCTCACAGTAAAATTGACATTTTTGCGGCATCTCTCACCAGTAGCAAGTCTCACAGTGGCATCTCTCTTCTTCAGAAATTTTTTAAGTCCAAAGAAAAATGGCAAAACTGCGGGAAGCCTCGCAGCGGCATCTCTCGCCCAAGAAAACGTTCTAACTAATTGTAGAGTTGGTCATTTTCTAAACTGCTTACAATATTTTCTTCGACGAGAGATGCCACTGGGAGACTTGCTGCAGTTATGCCATCTTTGAAACTACTCAATAAACTTTGTTGGGCGAGAGATGCCGCTGGGGAGAGTTGCCACAATTTCGCCACCTTTACAACTAATTTGAACATTTTCTTGGGCGAAATATGCCGCCGGGGAAACTTTCCGCAGTTTTGCAATTTTTAGAATTACTTAGAACATTTTCTTGGGCGAGAAATGCCGCCTGGAAGAGTTGCTACAGTTTTGCCATCTTTAAAACTACTTAGAAAGTTTTGTTACGTGAGAAATTCCGCTGGGGAGACTTGCCGCAGTTTTACCGTCTTCACAACTACATAGAAAGTCTTGGGCGAGAGATGCCGCTGGGGAGACATTCGGCTGGTGAGAGATGCCGCAGATGTGACAATTCATCCTGGGAGACTTGCCGCAGATGTGACAATTAGTCCTGTGAGAGTTGCCGCAGGTTTGTCACTTGGATGTGGTCTTGAATATTTTTCCCGAATGCGAGATGCCGCTTGAGAGACTTGCCGCGGGTGAGAGATGCCGCAGATGTGACAATTAGTCCTGGGAGACTTGCCGCAGTTTTGCCACTTTGATGTGTACTTGAAAATTTTTCCCGCATGAGAGATGCCACTGGGGAGACTTGCCGCGGGTAGGAGATCCCGCAGATGTGACAATTAGTCCTGGGAGGCTTGCCGCAGTTTTGCTATTTCAATATGGACTTGCAAATTTTTTCCAAATGAGAGATGCCGCCGGTGAAACAATAAGTCCTGGGAGACTTGCCGCAGTTTTGCAATTTTCATATACACTCAAAAAAATTTTTGGAGGGCAGAGATGCCACTGTGAGACTTGCCACTGGTGAGAGATGCCGCAAAAATGTCAATTTCACCGTCAGAAATGTCGCGCGTGAGAGCAGCCGCTAGGTAGACATGCCGCAGATGTGACATGCCGCGATTGTGACATGCTGCAATTGTGACATGCTGCAGGTGTGACATGCCGCAGACGTGACAAGTTGCATGCGTGACATGCCGCAAAGAGACTTGCCGCATGTGAGATGATATGGACCCATGCATTTTTTTGATGTAGTGATGAAAGCGTTCTCCCTGTTCTTCACTGTAATCACTAAGATTTTCAGGTCCCTTTATGCCGAATTTGTTATCTTAGCTACTGAAAATACGCAAATATATCTCTTTACCCCAGGAAAATGGAACCTCTGTTGAAACTCTAGTTTTTCTCGATATTTCACTTTTTTTCCATAGGCTAGGGAAAATCTAAGGTACTGCAGAAAACTTCTTCTGTCAGATATGAAATCAGCAGTTAAAAATACGGAAAGACAACCGTTTTTCCGTTCACAAACAAGAGCTCCGTTAAGCCTCAAGTTTTACCCATTAATGCACTTCTTCCCCTGGGCTAGGGATATTCAAAGATGCTTTACAAAAATTCCAAGGTCAGAATTGAAATGTGCGACCCGAAATACGTACAAACGACGTTGTTCTATTAAATTTGTCTTCGATAAATATAACTTCAACAGAGCCTGAAGCTTCCGAAATTTCACACATTTACCCTAGGCTAGGGGAAAATTGTAGGGTCTAGGAAATATTGTAAGGCCGGATTTTTGATAAGTCTGGCTAGGTCTCAAGAAAATTTTGAATTGAAACCCTAAAGGTGTTCAAAAGTAAATAATTATAGATATTTATGTACATTTAAATGTTAAAATATGTTTCCTTTGCAAGTTTCCGTGTTTAAAAATAATTAAAATTTGAAATATTGGAAATTTAAGTGGATTTTTAGTTGATTTCGTTTATTTACGGTATTTAAAATGTTCAATTTTAAATTCATTGAAACTTGGATTGAATTTTAGGAGTCGGAAATAAACTCCAATTTTCAAACCTTACTATCACGTTTTTAACGAATATTTTTTTGTTTTTCCCCAGAAGTCTGTTCTAGTTCCCTAAAAGTTTAAAATTGCCATATCGAACTAAAGTGCATGATGGGCTTTCGCTTTCGCTTTTGAGGTCGTTTTATTATTGATTCCTAAAATGTGAAATTTATCGCCTAATTCTTTAGTGTAAAGTTTAATAGTTACCACTTTCTTAAGGTTGAAAAAAAACCTGAGTAAATTAAAATCGTGAAGCTTTGTCCACATTGTCTACAATTCTACCAATTAAATTAACATCCGGCATCAAGACTATTTTTCTAATGGTAATGTTGGGTAGCTCAAAGGCCTGAAAAATTGTAGTATATTGGATTCCAGGAAGGTAGATGATTTTTTTACGTCACTTATTGAGAGTAATAATTTATTCCAGGATTAATATAAAAATATTAGGTGTATATATGTATATATATATTTGAAAATATAAAAATGAAAAAATTCAAATATACCTACTGTATTTATATAATCTAGGATACCCTTTTTGCAATAACAAGGTACCTACTTTGACTAATCTCTAATCTGTATGTAACGAGGACTTACTAAGAGTCCGCATAGTAGGTAATAAAATCATAAACGCAAATTTCTTCATGTTTTTCCAGAGCTGCAACTTATTTTAGCACAGTTCCACAATCAATACAAAAGATGTAAAAATTGACTCAGTTGATCTAATCCTCTTTATTGTTTATCACTGACTTTATCCAGAATGTATTTGACCAAACCAGAAAATAAATTTCTGATTCTTTCGCAATATCACACAAATTTGATTAAAAATCAGTAATTCTACTATCTGCAACGGCTTTAAAATGCTCACGTTGGGGTTCGTATCATACAGATCATATTATGCAACAATTCTAAATTATTATTTTAATTCCAAATATTTTTCTGACAGTCTATACATATAAAAAGGGGGCCATGACTTCCACTCCCTACAGGCGTTACGTATTTTTAGAACGGCCCCTAAGCTTAAAATGTTATTTTAATCAATCGATAAATTTTACAATTAGCAAGAATATCCAGAATTAATTCAGTAATTGATTAATTTTTGTATAAAGCTTAAAGTTCCACACGAACATTCTGGTTTTTCGTACAAATTTCCTAAAAAGAAGGGTGCTGATAAATTCGTGATTAGATAATAACTTCCATTGTATCGCGGAACATTATCAATATCACCCAGCAACGTGTCAAAATTTCCACATTTGTTAGATTTAAAGTTTTCATAAGAATCACATTTGAGAGAATATTATGGAGTGGATGAAATTCGAAGTGATTGAGGAAAGTACTCTTAAGATCTATAACGAGAGCAGGATGCTCTTGTCAAGTTTCTAGAACAACCAGGCTGAATTGCTACTCCGTTAGGATCAATTTCGAATTTTCCGAAACGTTTTGGACGCCCCCATAAACAAGTGTTGGTATGAATAATTTTAACAAATTTGGCATCGTCAGATGAAATTCGTTGATTGGAATCGACTAGCTTGAAGAGTGGCAAGGTAGGATCCAATCCTAAAATATTATAAGCATTACATAATAATTATAAATTATACATGTTTCTTTCTTTGTTGAAAGATATTCTTGAAATTTAGGATGCACCTATGTTGTGATTTAGTTTTTGTGTTGCGCCACGGTCAGTCAGACCCATTGAATGAACACCGAGGGAATGACTTACAAGATAATAGTCGTATATGCGTTCATTTGATTATTTTCTAAAAAGTTCATCATTGAGCTGACATGTTTTTCGATTGGCTCAATGTGAATTCGAGCTCTGACGTAAAATCCTCTTGATATTGGACTCCAGTCAATAACGATAACATTACAATTAGTCTTTAGATAGGTTGTAAGCATGTTACAATTGCAATTTAGAATATGATTTTATCATAATAAAATATTAATTTAAAAATCACCAACTGTCTCGAATTTGCAGGATAGTCCATTGGCAGAAGTAAGATAACCATGAGTTATAAATCTAGTAGGAGGTTTTTTGTTAAAATGGCTTTTCGCCAATATATCACTATTTTTTATTTCCAAGGCTTCGTAGTTGTCTTTAAGTTCAGAAGTATAGAGCCTGAATGTTACAATTTTGTTCATATCTTCACTAGTTCATAATAATGTTCCTTTATGCATCGATTGTCTTGTCTCCATTGGTCGATTGAAATCATTTTGGAAATACATTACTTGTCTACCAAATTGTCTTTTACGTTCTTGGTGTTTCTCGGAAAGTTCCGTTTGTTCTTTAAATTGCACTCAGCTGACATTTTTACATTCTCATCTCAATGAGAAGCTATTGGTTTTATGTGAAAAATTACTTTCGCGGATTCAATCAAATGTCGAGGTTTTTGAGGCCCCCTGAGTCAGAAAAAATGATTTTTACGAAGGTGTCTGTCTGCCTGTCCGTCTGTCTGTCTGTAGTATCGTGTAGGCACGCTAACTTTCGAAAGGTTGATCAGATTGGATTGTGCTTTGGCACACTTTTTGAAGGCCTGAAAAGAAAGAACGAGTTCGTTAACCAGCTATTTTGGATGAACATTCAAAAAGTGAGCACGTTTTGAAAATTGTTGAGACCATTTTTTTCAATATTTAAAAATTCTATGTGCGTTTATTAGTAATTCTCAAAAAGAAAACAATTTATCCTCATGACAATTTTTGGTAAAAAAAAAAATTATGAGAGTTATAGCATTTTCAAAATCCAAAAAAAAAACAAACGAAAATTAGCATTTTAAGCCGAACAACGCATGATATGAAAAAAAGTAATGAGGAGAAAAACGTTTCTTTTTGAGATCCCTACAAGATTATCTTGAGAACTTTTTGAATTTGTTCGAAAATTCAAATTTTCATCTCACAAAAAATAATAAAAAATCCAAAACTCCATTTTGCTGTTAAACTGTGCAAGATAAAAAAAAACACGAAGAAATAAAAATCGTGCAACTAAAAAAGATCTACAAATTTGTTATTAATCTCTTTTTAATAGGATGCGTAGTTTTTGTTTTATTCGTGAAAAACAACATTAAGGATAACAAAATTAAATTTTTGGACAAATGACACAAGCTATGAGAAAAAAATGAATAGACTGAAGTTGCTCATCCAAACCACAGCTAGAAATTTTTAATTTTATTTTTGATTTTGAAAATGCTATAACTCTCATAATTTTTTTTGTTATCAAAAAATGTCATTAGGATAAATTGTTTGTCTTTTTGAGTATTACTAATAAACGTAGATATAATTTTTAAATATTAAAAAAAAAGTGATCTCAACAATTTAATCGTAAAAAATAACATTAAAAATAAAAAATAATAATGATTTGAAAGACGACAAAAGGAAGGAAAAAATAATAGGTAAACTTGTTCACTCAAAGAGAATTTTCAAATTTGTTATTTATAATTTTTAGAAAGGGC
>CAKNWW010258062.1:0-14363 GCA_932074435.1 Andricus kollari | reverse complement strand
AAACCATATCGGTATTGCATAAAATATCGTGTGTCACTCCGCAGCAAACCTTTGACTCGGCCTGGGTCGTAACACAATATACTATTTAACAAAATACTTCAAATTTCAATCAAACAAATGAAGTTTTAACAACAACAAAAATTGCATGTTTACCCTAAAAAAAGCCATAAATTTTCGACAAAGAAGTTTGAGCGTGTATAGGGTGTACGACTGTTGGTTCTCGCGCTCGATAACATATTTATCTCGAGCTACGCGCTCGGACTTTTTATTTCCCCCACATTTGTGCACAAACCTTTTAACATTAAATATCAAATCATCGACAGCTGTAATTTGGCGATTGTTTATCCTCAGCTACGGTGACATTTTTTATATCATTTCAATAAATGTATATTGTACATATATAATATCCCTAGAATTGGTTGCATTTCTTCGAGCTTCTCACTTATTACACATTTGAAAGTATGGAGTTAGGGTAAAAAAATCGAAAATGGAAACTGATTGGAAAGCACGTGGCACGAAACATTAAATGAAATTATTGGACAGAGCAAGTCGCATTTTCCTCTACGCATTTCTTCTTTCTCCGTTCGGTTAGAAGATACTCTTAAAGTAAGAATTTCGACAATGTGACGCAAAAGCACAAACCATTTCAATAATTAATTAAAAATTTATCATAATGTTCCAAAAATGGCTTCGATACTTTTTTTCTCCCCTCTTAAGATAGTTGGAAAAAATCTTTCTGATTGTATGATTTATTACAAAGATGCGGAAATATACGTTGAATTAAAGGAATTTCCGTCTTCATTTTAAATCAAATACAAATTTAATCATTTTTATCTGAAGAACATAGAACATATCATATGGTCTTTGCGAAGCGTGACGAACAAATCGCGCGCCGTAAGCGTGCTCAAACTTTTGGGTTTCTATTATATGATGGACAGAAACGAGCATGGAGCGCGAGGTTTACATGATTTTTAAACCAAATATCGAGCGCGAAGCGCGAGTGTCTTCATAAGAATGTGTTCCTTAAGGTCGATAGAACCTTAGGTAAATTATTTCTTCTGTTTATGTAAAACTGACATAATTGAACCAAAAGCAGGTCATAAACGATGAAGCTTACTAAGAGAGCATTATTCCGCGAAGCGCGCAATATCAAGCACACGAAGTGCGAAAACCTAGAGGAACCGAGCTTAAAGCATCAGGCAAATGTATCCGAGCGCGTAGCCCGAGATGAATACCTAATCGAGCGCAAAGCGCGAGACCCAACAGGTGCGCGCCCCAGGTGCGCTCAAACTTGCGAGAATTTTTAAAATTGTATCTGAAATATTGTTTTATTCCATTTATAAAACATCCTATGTTATAGATATTACAAGATTAAAATGCTGGTATCTGAATATTAATGGTCAGGGAAAAGGAAAAAATGGTCAAAGAAAAATCAGGGAATTTCGAAAATAAAGTTTTCACCCTGCAACGCATGTATTATGTCAAATACAAAAAATGTGCATTAGTTTCAAGTCCCATGTCTTATTATTATTTCTAGAAACCATCAATTACGTACAGTAAAAGGGGACGGGTAGAAATATTTTGTTACGGTTCATTACAGGAGTGAAAGGGTATTGGAAAGGGCCTATATCCGTTATGTATTTTAAGTACGGCCTTTAAGGCTACGGCCTCTTTCTAACATCCTTGAATTTAACTACATTTATGGATTCGTAAATAATTCATACATACACGAGGAACATCATTATCTCGAAGTATCACACAGCTGAGGGAAGTTCTATCAATCATTTCTTCTGGGAAGTGGCATGGACAAATCTTCGAATATCCCTTCAAAGGTCTAGGTTGTTAGCAATAATTTCAATACATTATTACCGAATTAAATAGATTCTTGAACATTAATACCACTTAGACACTCAAGCATACCTTTTTTAATGCGCTGCTATCTTTAATATTTACAAATATAAAACCCAAAGAAAGCAAGTTGGAACCCGACAAGAAGAGTTGCATTCAAATGTATTAAAAATTTCAATAACTATGAATGCCGTTTCTGGCCTTCTTTTTTGAATCCCCAATTAGGCAGCGAAAATATTTAGATTCCAATCTCTTTCAAAGCCGATCGGAGCTGTCAAACTTAACCTGGAATAAATGAAAAACACCATTTTCGTTTAACGTATTAGAAGGCGCTTCAAAATCTGATCGTATTAATGGAGACGTGCACAGTTGCGAGTATCCCATCATGTGGACTTGTAAGTTGAAAATCTGATCGAATTAATTTAGACCTGCACAGTTAGGAGTGTCCCATCTGTGCACGTGAAACGTTATTAGGGTACCATATGTGCAGTCATCTAATTGTCGACGTGTACATGTCGGAGTATCCCATATGTGCACGTGCATAGTTAGGAGCGAGGTTAGGAGACACCCAACTGTGTACGTCTCAATTAATATGATCAGATTTTCAACTTACAAGTCCACGTACACAGACGGGATTCTCCTAACTATGCATGTTTCAATTAATAAGATTAGATTTTTCACTTGCACGTACACGTGCACAGATGGTTTTTTTCAACTGTGCACGTCTCGATAGCATCACACTAATTAAAGATAATTTACCATTCTACGTAAACGTGCAAGTTGATAATCTGACGGTATTAATTGAGACGTGCACAGTCGGGAGTATCCCATCTCTGCACGTGCACTTGTAAGTTGAAAATCTGATCGTTTTAACTGAGACGTGCACATTTGGGAGGGTATCATCTGTGCACGTGGACTTTTAAATGAAAAATCTGAACGTATCAATTTAGACGTGCACACGGGGCCCGCTTTAGCCTTCTTGCCGCCCCTGGGCAGTAGTGAACTTGCCCCCCCCCCCCCCACCTTTTTTTTTTTGGCCCGGATTTTGTTCGACAAAAACCAATGCGAACAAAATCGTTTGTTGTTTACCTTTTGCATAAAAATCTGTTCAGTAATTAGTATGTGGTAATAGATAATAAACAAAACAAATACAACAAGTTTTTTCTTCACTGTTTGTATTTTTCAAGAATATTTCTTACACCATACAAATACGATACTTAGGACCTAGCAACATTTTTTTTTAGTTTTTTAAGAGAACCGATATTGTCTGTTCATAAATACTCGCCTAACTTATTTATTGGCAAATTGCGTGATTAAGTTGTAAAAGTCTAATCGTCTAATGAAGATTCAAAGTCTGAGTGATATATATCTCTTAGTAATTTTGATTTCTCACGAATTTCATTTGATTCTAGCTTATAAAATTGAGTGATAATGGCAACGTTTTCGTAAATAACTTGATATTTTGCATATCTTTCTTCTAGTACAGTTGACAGCTTATCTAAAATGACGTTAAAAGTATTGACTCGGAACACATCCCGACCCGAAAATTGAACTTCACTATCTCTTGTTTCGTCGACATGTAGTTTCCTAATTTTTTCCGGGACAAATCTGACTCATACAATTGAGTAGTGGATATTTGGAGTGCTTTTTGTTCAAAACTATCGAATTTATTCCGAGTGCAAGCAACCATTTTTATGATCCCATGGTACTGATCGATAACCTCAGCAATGCTAATGTCAACTTTTTGCAATTTTTGACTGACACCGCTGATTCTTGAAAGCAAAAAAGACCACAAACCAGCATAAAAGCAAACTCCAGTTTTTCCAAATTTTCAGGAATACCCTTAGGTTCCTGTTTGGTGATCGCATTTTCAGTATCAGTTTTTTCTATCGTTTCCAAAATCTTAACTATATCCTGAAAATATTGATTCAAAACCTCAACAGCATCATCACGAGCAGACCATCTAGTAGTGGACAAAGATGCTAATGTGATTGATATGGTCTTTTCAGTGGACCTTAAAATTTCCCACCGATGTGTCGACGCCGTGAAAAAATTGTACAATGTTTGAACCACGTTAAAAAACAAAACTGCTTCTGAACAAAATTCCACTGCATGAAATCCTACCAAATTCAAAGAGTGAGCAGAACATGGAGCATATATAGGTAAGCCATTGCTTTCGCGAATTCGCGCTTGTGAACCCTTGTACATACCTGAACAATTGCTGGCGTTATCATAAGATTGACCTCTGTAGTCAATAACTTTCAGGATGAAAGCCTCCAAAGTAGAAAGCACTGCATCTGCCAATTCTTGCTCCTTATGACCGGGATTCTTAATGAATAACAAAAAACGTTCTACCGGAGTACCATCGTCAGTGACATATCTAATTAGGAAGGCCAATTGGTCTACGTGTGATACGTCAGGTGTTGAATCTATTTTGCACGCAGAAAACATCGGAATTATACATTTAATGATATAATAATATGTAAAGCTCACCTCGTTTTTCAGAATACTTTTCATTCGTATCATAAACGCATTTTTCATCAATTTGTTTTACTTTGAAAAAAGAATCAAGTTTACGAGTTTTCTGCAACACTTCATGTTCTTTTTGTGATTTTTCGACCGCTCGCTTTTTATATGCAGCGCCGCTCAATTTTTTCGATTTTCATTCATTTTAATACGTCATATTTTCCTGTTCTGATTAATAAACACTGTTTTTCCGAAACTGACACTATAAGACTAGGTATGTAACGAGTATGTAACGAGAAACACGCAAGATGGGATAATCATTGAAAACAATATGGCTGCCAGGGGCGTTGAAAGTTTAGATTTCTCTTGCGCAATGTATAAATAAAGGGATACTGAGTTAACTAACAAAATTTTTTGAAAAGACCACGCTGTGAAATTCTACTCTCAGGTAAGCAGTCTAGATTCAAAAAAATGCATAATTTATTTAGCTTTTGGTGTTCTAAGATTAGAATGATATCCTTGCAACAAAATGGCATATCTGGCCCTGCTTCCATCTGTGCACGTGCACAGTTGGGAGTAAACTATCTGTGCACGTACACTATTGGAAGTGTACCATCTGTGCACGCGGACTTGTAAGTGAAAAATATGATCGTATTAGTTGAGACGTGGACAATTGTGAGTCTCTCATCTATGCCCGTGCACATTTAGGAGTATCCAATTTGTGTATATTCACTTGTCAGCTGAAAATCTGATCGTAATAATTGAGACGTGAACAGTTGAGAGTATCACATCTGTTCACGTGCACATGCGTGGACTTGCGTCGAAATGCGCACTTCGGAGTGTCCCATCTGTGCTTGTGCATAGTTAGGACCGAGTTTAGGAGGCCCCGTGCACAGCTCTCTGTCACCAGGAGGCATGCAATAAGCAGAATTGGTTCTTGAGGTTTTTCTGATAACCTTTCAGGCTGAACATGCGGACATGACCGTGTTCTGGGATTGTTTTTTTTAAACTATAATTGGCATAAAATCTAAGTTAACTAGTTTGAAAATACGAATGATTTTCACAAACAGTGATTGCTGACTATCTGATGCAACAGACATGTTCAAATAGAGTGGCAATATCCGTTGATTTAACGGCAGGCGCGACTTTCCTTCGATTTCTGCAAATTCCTAAAGGGCGGAAGAGGGAGGAGTATGGAAAAGGGGAGTATATGCCTTAACGATGCTGTTATCCACTGATTAAAATCGACGGGAAAGATTTCCACCACCCGTCTAATATTATCTGCTAAGGCAAAATGTTTAAAGAGAATGTCCTTGTGCCAAGATTTCCTTTTTACCTTTTTACTAAGAAACTTATTTTTTCTACCTTGAAATTCAGATTGAATTGTTTGTGTTTCGTGTATTTTGTTATGCGTTTTAATTTTTACCTAACAAGAAATGTACGAAAATTAATGTCCAATAATGGTACATTTTCGAATTATGAACGATTCGAATTAAAAAGTCAAAAATTTAGATACTTGAAAACTGTTATTAAGTATCTTGAAAATTAAACGAGTTTATAATTAGTCTTTAAAATTGAACAATTTTAAATAAGAATGCTTCAGAAATCGTACAGTAAAATTTCACATTGTAATCGTAACAATTTCGTATAATGTTATAAAGAACTCGTTCAATCGTACATTATTTTATATGATATAAAGTGACATTTAATGTAATTATATAGGGGTTTCTACCAAAACTAAGATTTCAAAAAATTTTGTTTAAAAAATAAATTTATTATCATTTCCCGATTTTCCGGTACAATCAGCACCCTGTGAATCGATATTTGCTCTTTCAATGCTCAAAATTTCCTAGGAAAATTTTGCCCAACAAAAATTGTTTTCTCTTTCTTATGGTGTGACGGATATCATATTTCGGCCGAGCTTCCACGCATGGACTTTTACATATCCACAAAGGATTTATGAGCCGCCGTTTGTCAATTTAAGCTTGCGCAAACGACAGATATTTTGAAATTCGATAGAAAGCACATGTTTACACGGAAAAAAATTCTTGAAGCGAACGAGCGAATATAGAATATATTAAATTTCAGAAAGTGTTTGCTTAAATTAGGTAAAACGTTTAGTCCATTTAGGTAAAACGTTTAGTTACTTTATATAAACTTTTCTCGTAGATCAGTAATTTTGACGAAGTTGCTAAGTTGGAGAATTTATTATTTTCGACAGATTGTGCATAATTTTATTATCTTGAAGTAAGAAAAAAATTTAGTTGGTATAGAAAAATGTAAACTTACAGTAGCCAGTTTTTTGTCTATAATGGGGAAAATAATATCCCTGAAATCAGCATAACGCATTTGGAGTTCAAGTTTGTTGCTTTTCTCGCGTTTCTTGATATCTCAATTTAATTAGCGCCTACAATCGAAATACCTGTAAATTATTATCACCTCGACACAACCTCTATTTAATATTAACATTGGCGTGAATTTTAAGTGGTAAAACTCTTCTAAATGTCTAAAGTAAATCTGAACTGATTCTTAATACCTATATTCTATCTATACTTATAATGTGTATCGACCCTAGGATACGAAAAGTGGTCAAAATTATTCACTTTCGCTGATCCAGGGATCTTTCTAAATTCCTTCATTCATTTCCAGCTCTATGTTGAACTCTTATAAGGAATAATTTAGTTCCCACAGCTAAGCTTTTTTCCGTGTATGAGTAATATAATCGATTATGCTATCACCAGTCGCACGAAACACGTGTTACTGATATGGTACGAGTTGGTAATTATATATTTTTATACTCGAATTACCTTTAACGCTTTTCCTTTTATTAATCGCGTATCGTATTAAATCTCTTCCTAGATATAAGATGTAATTGCTTCAAGTCTTGCAATGATAAATGATTGGTGTCTTTTTCAAAAACAACAGCCTTTCATCTCTTTCTCTCATCCTTTCATTTACAATGCTATGTATCTTGCAGCAAATGATTCTATTAGTACCTGCAAAAGCGATTTGCAATCGTCAAGTTAGTGGACGCAGCTTAGTGTAGATGCGTTAAGTCTTTAATACACTCCATCTGTGTATGCACGTGTATTGCTATGGGCACGAGGAAAATTAACGCGTACTTTATTAATCTTAAAGGGCCGAGTACGGGAATGGTAAGGAAATAACTAATATGGGGGTCTCGAATATTACGAAAGGATATAGCTGACGGCTACCAAATTAATAGATATCACTTTCGATTACATCTCAGCTAAACATTTACTCCTTCTAGCTCTTCCCTCTATTTACCATCAATGTTCTCAATATTGCATAAATCCTTTTTTTCAATTTTCCAAGAATCTCATAGACTAAATAATTAAATTAAGACTGACAATTCGTTAGTAATAATGGTCATAGAGATTAAGTATTAGTTATAAATAATTATAGTGTGCAAAAAAGTAAAAAAAACTGGGTAAATTATGTTAGGGAAGAAAGTAAAATAAAACAGAACGTTTGCAAATCCAAATTATGCATATATATGTTTATATTTGTCAATAGGCCAGTTCACAAATATTACTGATAATATTAAGTAATACGAATAACAAAAAGTGTGTAAAAAAACTAGCTACACTGTTAGAACTATGTTGAAAATTCAACCACTTTTCAACCACTTTTGTGGTTGAAATCTCGTTCATCCACGGAGTTGAAATAAAATTCAACCAAATGTAGTTGAAAATTCAATAAGACGTTTGCGCATACACAATGCGCCCTCATACTTCATTGTTCGTATGTTTGTATTAATAAAGGACATATAATATTCAGCAAAGAAGAAAACAAAAAGTACGTTGGACTAATATTATCATAATGGGAAAATTTCATTCAGACTATTGGTACTAACTGCTGTATGCTTTTTTAGGTTATGTTTACAAAAACGAGTGTTAAAAAGTTTGATTCGGCGCGCAACTCATTATGGCTTATTTTCCTAAATATTATATGGACTTTATAATCTTATGGATCACACGACACAGGCGTACGAAATAACTCACTGATTCCTTATCAGAATCCTTTCGGTACAGTTAGTGAATTTCAAAGCACAGTATTTTTTAGGAATCTTCATGGGGTTTCTTTACGATTTTTGAAAAATTATAATTGCCTTGAAATGCACTAATTGTGCCGAAATTTTTTTGTCTCGTTACTGAAATTTCAATGACATGTGGTTGAAATTTTAACTGCATGGTTGAAATTTCAATTACACGTGTAGCTAATTTTTCAATCACAAGTGGTTGAAATTTCAACTACGGTAATTGTATAAAACTTTAACCACATGTGGTTGAAAATTCAACCAGATATTTCTAACAGTGTATTGTATATGGTTGATTCTCCACATACAGGGCAGTTTTGTGTCTCGGACCTCTAGTAACTAAACTAAGTAGTGTTTCTTTATAAAACTTGGCTAACTTCTTCATTTTATCACAATACGATATCTCCATAAGAAAAAATAAGGTCACATCATCGTATGTCTTAGCAAAATGCTCCCAAATACTCGAAAAGTGCCTTTTTGGGATGTCTCCACGTACGCGGCGCCAAGTTTAGAGAAGTGTATTTAATACATATTGAATTATTTTTGAACTTATAATTTATAGTTTGAAAGTTTGACTCAAAAACTATAAAATTCATAATAAATATTTAAATTTATCTGATATATTGGTAGAAAAAAGTTAATTATACACGTGTCTCCCTAAATGTTTTCGATGGTTACGGGAAACGAATCTCCCATACCTTTCATTAACTTTTGATCATTTTTTAGGTCTTATCTTCTCACAATATCTAGAACAAAAGCTACACTACTCACTCGAAAAAACTTCATAACAAAAAATTAAGAAATTTTTTGCAAACTGAAACAATGTAACCGAAAATGTGGCGTATTTTTATTAGTATCGGACACCGTACCTATAATAAGAACTTTTATATTTTATAATAAAAATCAATGAAAAGATGGCAATTTCGTGTAGCACATAATAAAGGAGTTTTTGTCAGAAGGATTTATTGATTACTTTTGTTTTCAAAGCGTAAAAAGTAATTTTGTATGGTTTTCGGATACCGTAACATCGGATACCATGGCCTGCTTTTCGCTGTGAGGGACGAAACGGAGCTAATCAAAGCACTTTTTCAAATAATTTTATTAAAAATTCACGTAAATCGAGAATTAAAATTTGTGTACCTGCAAGTACTGCACACAAAAAGTAATGCGATTAAAGGGTTAATAATTATAAAAGAAATAAACATTTTATAATTAATAATTTTATTCGCTTCACGGTTCTGACTTTCTTTAGAGGTTATGTTTACACTTCGGTCTACTTGCTATCAAACGTAGTTTCGCGTTCGTGTTGTTTGCATCATTTGTTGTTACATTTATGGATTCTGAGATGGATTCTATATCTCTGTATTAAGAATACGTTTCACAATTAAACCTTAGGCCTGAAATAAACCTGAAATTAACCTGAAATTAATCAGAATGGCACGCTATAAAATTAAACCATCTGACTCTCAGAATATTAATAAAAAACAAAAATTGTGAAAAGCAAGAAGAGCTGAGCAAGTGAAAATTCTTTCTTGCCACGTATTATACTTTTACAATTATTAGGATTATAATTTAGAATAATAATCATAAAAGTAAAAAAAAATATTTCAAATTTGAAAAAAATATTAAATTTTGGAAAAATTTTGCATTTCTTAAACAAAGCTATTCTTCCCTGCCATGTTACGTTTTATGTGTTGATATTTTACAGTATTGTTTTACTTTACATACAATCAGAGAATATCACCCGGAAAAGCAAAAATTGAAAACGCTTTTATGTGCTACAGGTCCTTCAAGTGAGAATTAAGCGTGAGTATTTATAGGGCCCCTTTCTTCAGGGCCAATGAACCTAGCCATTATAAAGAAACAAATGTTTAAAACATTTTTCAAAAAAAGTTGCCCTTACCGAAAATTCTCTGTCTGTGGAGAACCACCCATATATTATGTATACTCTTGTATATTGTGCGGTTTTATGTGCAATAATGTTGGATTATCCTCTTGGTACAGACAAAAACGATACCACAGAATAAGTGGAATTAGGCATTTTTGTCTGGAAATTAAAAAAAAAATCTTTTTAAACTTTTTTCAGACTTTAATTAGGCAAACCGTTTAGGCTTATATATTTATATATTTTTAGATTCTTATAAAACTTTCGATTCATTGCAAATTTTTTTTAATTTCCCTCATGATATCATGGAATTCTTTGTAAATATTACATAAAATCGATTTGCTCATTCTTTAAAAACATGAAAAGTTTTAAAACAATTTGGAAAACGAAAATGATTCAATTTTATGTTATTTAATTTCAATCGGACTACAGTAATGTTTTTGAAATTGCATGATTAAAATCATAAGACGCTTCCTTTCTTAAGATAGTCTTGAACCCACCTGCACGAAACATCCATCCCCTTTTTTTTTTTAATTATTGCTAAACAAATTTGAGAAGAAACTAAATTAATCTTGGCATTAAAATAAAAGAAATCACTTTAATGTGTTCTGCTAACCGTTCTGTTTCAGGAATTTTTTTTTATTTTAATCCAAAACTTCAAATTTGGAAAATTTAAACGGCAAAGTGTCTAAACTTGGACTGAATTGCCATATTTTGCCCCGTACATTTATAAAATGTCCAAATGTGACACTTTCAAGTGAAAAATGTCAAAATTTGACTCTTTGAATTGGAAAATGCCCAAATGATACCCTTTCAAGTATAAGATACAAAATATCCTCCTTTACACCGTTTTTTTGCTCTTTACAAATATCGGTGGGGAGAGGGGGTGGGGCCTACCCGAAAAAATGTCGCCCGACCTGTTTGAAAAAGGATTGTTGCCACTGTAAGGACCACTTTCCTGGGTGGAAATGTACTACTAGCACTATACTGGAGTGGACTATTTACGACACTGTTTCATTACTGGAAAACTCGCAATGATAATTATGTTCTGTACTGGCACACTGCTGCTGGCCAACAGTTGGTACCAAGCCTGTTGCGTGTAGTACTGACTCCTCTTTTAATGACGTAAGATAGTATTGCACTTACTATAATAAAAGGTACTGGTTCAGTACCATTCATACTAGATTCTTTGTACCATGCCAGTATTGGTACCGAGCTGGTTTTTTTATCAGTAGTAGGCCAGCACAAAATATAGATAGTTATCATCAGGAGTTTTTTCAGTACTGGGATGCCACTACAATTTCCACCTAGGTCAAAGTAAGTGAGGTTCGATTACTTATAATTTAGGAGTCAACTGGAAGTGGGCTTAACGAGTTATTATTCTCATTTCTCATGTCTTCAACTTGACTCATGCCTATAAGTACTGTATTCTTTCATTTTTGACCACTCACATGGATACCTTCCTTTGTCGCATTCTGGGTTCTGTTCATCGGCATAATCCAAGACGTTCTCTGTTAATTCCGGTATCATTATCATTTAATCTGATGATTTATTTACTCGTTTCATAATAATATCTATGTCTTCTACAACGCCCACGCGTATTTTATACAGTATGCACATCGATAGCAAATGGTTCTTAAATTACATGACGATTCTGCACCGACCAGGCGAGCTGAGCGAACGGTAGTTCTGTGCTTGCCTGAGGGCGTTAGGCCATCTTGCGCTGGCTTCACGTTTCAACCCGGCGGCATTCATCACCTTTGACACAAGATCATGAAGGAATAGTAAGGAGTAGTATGTCCGTAAAAAATAAGTGGTCTTGATATCCTCCAAAAATTAGAAGAGAGAACGACAATAGTGCAGTCACACGCGCAGCCATGAAATACTGAAATCACGGCTGCGCGCAATATTGCACTAATAAGAGACGCAAATAGTAACTTTCGGATATTTCCAGTTGCACTTTCGTCTACCTTCACCCATGGAAGATATCACTCCTTACTACTCCTTCATGCACAAGATAGACAATCATTCGATTAATCGACACGGCCCGAAGTGCCGCATAGGTACACTAAATGTTCCTAAATTACGACCTTCACTGTTTAATATTGAGAGCTGTCGAGAACTTTCAATACAACATTATTCAAAACTAGTACAAACATTTGTTTATTTAATTTCAATGCAGGATTCGCATGTTAAACGTGGTTGGATACAATTATTATGCAAATAAAATACCTGAAATGCTATATACTGACGCAGGCAATCTTATATCAACAATGCTTCATTATTATTATACCATTAAGCCGTTTCCCTTTCGGGGTAGGCGTGAATTGCTCGGTTGGAAAATAGTAGTATGTGGATGGGTATATAGGTATAGGGTAGATAGGTATATAGGTGTAAGGTATATATATTTTAGATTGATCTGGAACGCTCGCGTTATTTATTTAAACAACACGTTCATTCCGCAACACTGCTCCGACCCAGGTTGCTGATCAATCTCTCTAGCGATCACCCCACGTAGAAAGCCTCACAAAACTGTTATGTGTGGTTCCCCACTTGGGCCCATTAGTATCCAAGGTCTTTGTTTCAGGCGTCATTCACTCTACTCACATTCTTTTTATAAACTATTTGTCGCCAAACTTTTCTGTCCTGGCATATTCGGCCTGCTTCCTCTACGTTCATGCATCTTGTCATGCAAGTTCTCCTGTTTTCATGGCTTCTTATGTCTCTTCGGATTAATGTCTCATTTACAGATTCTATCCATGCTTTCGGCGGTCTACCTCTGGGCCTTGTGCCATCTACTTCACCTTTATACACCTGTTTGGTCAGTCGTTCATTTTTCATTCTTTCAAGATGTCCGAGCCACCTTAACTGATTTCTTTCCCATATATTTACTAGTGTCTCCCCCGTACCACATTCTTTGAGGATCATCTCGTTTCGGACTTTGTCCATCAGTGTTTTCCCGCATATTATGCGCAGAGCTTTCATACCAATCACGTTAAGTTTACTCATGTCCTTTTCTTGACATGCCGATGTCTCGCTACCGTATAGTATAGGTGGTACAATTAAGGTTTTATATACAGTCATTTTAGTTTCTTTTGATTTATTTTTATCTCTGAGAATGGGCCCTGCTCTACCGATAGCCTTCTTACCCTCATTAATTCGCCTATCTACCTCCCCATCTATTTTTCCGTCGCTAGTGAATAGGCTACCTAAATATACGTATTTGTCAACTTGCTCTAATCTTTCATCATTCAGGACAATGTTGCATATTGTTTTCTGACCTTTTCCTTCAAATATCATTACCTTTGTTTTATTTACGTTAATTTTGAGGCCCATGTTCTTCATGCTTGTATTAAGTTTGTACAACATTCTTTGTAAGTCTTCGATTGACTCTGCCATAACAATTTTGTCATCCGCGAAAGCTAAACCACGCACCTTCACCGTTTTGAGATTTACACCTTCTTCGTCAAAGAGGGCCATTCTGAGACACTTGTCCATAAATATGATAAATAGCCATGAGGACATAACGCATCCTTGTCTAACACCCTGAAAAATATCGAACCATTCACTCAGTTTCCCATTAGCCCTTACACTCGCTTTACTGCCTGCATATATTGTTTGTATTGATTGTAGGAGCCATCCACGGACTCCGTACTCTTTAAGGACTTCCCAAAGTTTACTTCTATTTACCTTGTCAAATGCTTTTTCTAGGTCAACAAAAGCACAGAACACTTTCTTTCCTACTTTTAACCTTTTTTCTGTGATCTGTCTTAAGCTGAAAATCTGATCTGTGCATGATCTTCCTGGCATAAATCCACTTTGGACTTCCCATATCTTTTCTTCTGTAATTTCCATTACCCTACGAATAAGTATTTTTGAGTATATTTTACTTACGGTACTTAGTAAGCTAATACCTCTGTAGTTATTGCAGTTGTTTTTATCTCCCTTTCTTTTGTATATTGGTACAATAATCGCTTTTCTCCAATCGTCTGGAACTTGTCCCGTCTCGATGCATAAATTGATTAATTCGCACACCCTGTGAGGTATGTACTCGCCACCGTATTTAAGCATTTCAGCATTAATACTGTCTACACCAGCAGCCTT
>CAKNWW010258051.1:0-11070 GCA_932074435.1 Andricus kollari | reverse complement strand
TTGAAACTTGATCTATTTTAGTTAGAATTTCGTCTTTATTGGTAGAAAACTAATTTTTTTGATGCAAATTTCTTACTTTTTGGTGAAAAACTTAGGATTGAAAATTCAACTATTTGTTTGAAGTATTTATTTACTGAAAATTTATCTTTTTAAATTGAAAATACAACTATTCATTTTAAAATTTAAATAGAAATTAATCTTCTTGGTTGAAAAATCGTTGTTTTGGTTAAAAATGCATCTTTGTAGGTTGAACATTAAGAAATTTGGGTAAAAGTTAAACTATTTTGTTGAAAATTTTCTTTCTTTAATGAAAATTAGTATTTTTTGTTTCAAAATTAATTTTTGTAGGTAGAAAATTTAAGTGTTTTGTAAAAAACGTATCCCTCTTTGTTAAGAATCAATCTGTATTCTAAAAAAATCAATTATTTCGTTAAAAATCGAACTCTTAATGATTGAAGTTTAATCTTCTTCATTCAAAATTCGATCATTTGGTTCAAAATTCATCTTTGTGGGTTAAAAATTTATCAATTTTTTTCAAAAATCAACTATTTTGTTGAAAATTTAATTACTTTATTGAAAATTAAACTTAAATTAGCTTAAAAGGCGATAACTCAGTCAAATTTCAACCAATTCTATTCAAAAAGAGATTATTACACTGAAGTTACTTTGATTATACCAACGCCAACAAGTTATTGGATTAAAAAAATGTCATTAAATTGTCAATTAAGTTGGAAGAATATGAAAATTTAAAATATTTTATTATGTTTTTTCACCATGGTAAAATTAAGAATTACAAAAAAACTGTTTTTGAACATAAAATCAGATTTTGGGGGCGTTTGAGCAATTTCGCATATGAAACATTTTCAGAGAGGTACCTGGAATAATTAATTTTTGTCCTGGAAAACTTGGGAAAGTCCTGAAATTTTTGTTTGGAGAAACGCTAGACACTCTGGGTTTGTTTTCAACTATTTTTCTCACATTCAGTATTTTTACTATGTTTGATGTCATAAAAGTAGCTTTTGTGATTACCAAAATTGTTTTTATAATTGTTTATACGTACAATTTTACGAGTCTTATTTTTTTGTTTCATGGGATGCCAATGCATTATTTCTCAGGCGGATTGTATAGACGAATTATTTGTCAATTTTCTATATTTCCCTGCAGATGAGCAGGTAAGCCGGGTCGGGGAACTAAAACGAAACGCGGCGGTGTAATAAAAATGGCTGAAGATTGTCTGTCTCTCTCGTTTCGAAGTTTCTCTCTCTAATAGGTCAAAAATGTTACCAACAGAATACTACCGATTTTCGGGTTTGAGATTGCACTTATATTTGCCAGGGGGCATTAGACTGTATTTCTGATTTTTTTATAGATGTCGCTGCAGTAATTTATGTGCGCAGCCAAACCAGCCGTTTCCCCTGAAGACATCCTATGTCCACTTCGTTAAGATGTCTTTACGATGCCGAAAAAACATCGCCAAATTTTGCGCCCACTGGGATGTACTACATGCCCATAAAGCAAAACTTGTCCCATCTTTCGAAAAATTACCCAAGTTATTTGTATGCAGGGGCTTTTTTTATAGTATTATAGACTGTATTGAATGATATTAATTTAATTAAATTAATATTTTGCATTTTTTATGTGTATAAAAGGATCCCTTTAAGACGCGCAGTTTTAATTAGTTGAGGATGTACGAGGTGTGTTCAAAAAGTAAGGTGACTTTTAATTTTTATACAAAAATATGTATTTATTCATAAATATTAATGTTGTCCCCTTCAAAGTAAGGCCCCTCAGATATAACACACTTGTTCCAACGCTTTTTCCAATCCTCGAAGCACTTCTGATAAGCACTTTTTGGTGTAGCCTTGAGTTCTTCCAACGATGTATTCTTTATCTCCTCAATCGTTGCAAATCTTCGTCCTTTCATGGGTTTCTTCAGTCCTGAGAACAGCAAAAAGTCGCAGGGGACCAAATTTGGTGAATATACTGGCTGAGGCTTGATTGAGGTTTTGTGTTTAGACAAAAAGTCATGCACAAGCAACGATGATTGAACAGGTGCATTGTCGTGATTTAAAAGCCATTAACTGTTTTTCTACGATTCCGGAAAAAATTGCATAACACGAGTCAACCGAGATGCCGACGTCTTCAGAAACTTCTCTAATAGTGATTCGACGATTCCCCAACACCATATTCTTCACTTTTTTAACGCTTTCATCATTTATTGACGTGCTAGGGCGTCCAGAGCGAGATTCGTCATTGGTGTCATCTAGGCCTTCTTGGAAGAGCTTGTACCACTTATAAAAATTTTTTTTCTCAAAGGAGACTCACCGTATGCCGCTGTCAACATTTTAAGTATTTTTGAGAACTTAATTCCGTTTTTTACAAAAAATTTGATGCAAGTTTTCTGATCCATTTTGTTTCGTCAGCAGAAAATCGAAGATCACACCAAACACTTCTAACCCCTACGCCTTTCACAAACAAACTAAAAATGCTATACACTTGAAACTGTGTACATATGCTCGTGAAAAGTGTACCTATATAATCTTTTAAAAAAACTGAAGATCGAATGTACGTAGCCTGCGAAATTTGAAAAGTCACCTTACTTTTTGAACACACCTCGTACATTGCTTGTATAAGTTATTCACTTATTATTCTTCAAGGTTTAATGGCGAGGATATCCAAAGCTACAAAAGTATGTATTGTTCAGTCGTATTAAACATTGCGATACCTTTGTGCTGACATGTATAATGATATACCTAAGCCATAGTACAGTTCCCAGTGGGCACAAAATTTGACGGCGTCTTTACGATATCGTGACGAAATATTTATGACGAATGTAAGGTATCCTACGTCTATGTCGTTAAGATTTCTTTACGATGTCCAAAAAACATCGTCGGATCGTACGACGTCTTTACGATATCGCAAAGACATCTTAACGACGTGGACATAGGATGTCGTAAAGTTGTCGTGAAGATGTCGTGAAGATGCAATGACGATGTCGTAAAGACGCCGACAAATTTTTCGCCCACTGGGTTAGTATAAAGAATCATACTTATTGATAAATGCACCATCTTAACGGCAGAAAATAAAGAGAAGATATTATCAGCCTTATACGCCGCACAGTGGACTAAAGTGAAAAAGTGCGTGATTAAATCGTAGAACTTTTGATAGGAATAAACCAAAAGGATGAATGTTTTTGAGATTTATATATGAATAACTACAGAACAGAGGAAAACTATGGTGAACCTTTAAAAAATATTTTTGTTCTTGAAAATCTAGGTTAAATTTGAAATTCTTTGACACAATTTTGTATTATTGAATACCATGGGAGCTCAGCTATTTTATCTAATATGCTATATATATTTTTAATAGATTCTGTCATGCCAAGTTCAAACCCGGGCTTTAAATTAGTATAGTCGGTTTCTGAGAATAATGCAATTGAATTTTCTATTTTAAACCTTCATAGCATCAATGATTTCCATATAATTAAATTTGAATATTAGTCGTATTTAAGGGTTTTTGGGGTCGCTGAATTAGAAAACAATGTCGAAATTGAAAATGACGGATCCAATATGGCTGACAAAAATGGAAAAACCGCACCGATATGACTGAAAATTACTGTAGGGTATTTTTCGGGTTACTGATTTTGAATCCAACCTCAAAATTTGATTAAATATCGCTATTCGGCGAATTTTCATGTCACCGATTTCATATCTAAAATTTAAAAATTGAAAGTGGCAGATCCAATATGGGGACTGAACTTGTAAAAATAAAACAGATTTTACTAAAAAGTACAGCTCGGGGGGTTTTCAGATCGCTGATTTAAAACCTGAAGTCTAAATTACAAAATTCGAAATGGCGGATCCGATGCGGAAGAAAGTGGTCGGTTTAATCCAAAAATATGTATCCCTCCTGGAAGTAAATGGATAGATTCTCTATCCCTTTGAATCATTTTCTATCTCTAAGATTGTAATGGAAAGAAACTATGCATCCATATTTATCTCGTATCTACCCCTTCTATCCTTTTCTATCTTTCTTTCCATCCACGATCACGTCTATTCTTTTGAATCCCAATCTTCCTATCCATGTCCATCCGCCACTTATCCACCTGAATCCGTTTCTTTCCACTACCTATCCCTATCCTAGTATATCTATGCAAATGAATCCTTCGCTTATCCACGGCTATCATTTTCTATCCGCTGGTCAATCCAAACTCTTGTCTATCTTTCACAAGATCTTCTTATTTAATTGAATCCTTTTCTATCTTTTCTGAAATATAAGATAGCTCTATCTCCTTGAGTCCTAGTCTTTCGATCTAAATGTATCCACAGCTCATCGACCTCTATTCGTTTGTATCCTTTTCTATCCGTGATGCCATCCAAAATCTCGTCTATCTTTTTTAATCCCTATATTCCTATCTAATTGAATCTTTTTCTATCTTTTTTAAATATAAGTCAGCTCTATCCAATTGAATCCATTTCTATCTTTTCTGAAATATGAGACAGCCCTATCTTCTTGAATTCCGGTCTTTCTATTCATACGAATCCTCTCCTTATCCATTTATATTTTTTTCCATCCATTAGACAATCCCAAATTTCGTTTATCTTTTTTAATCCCTTTGGCTTTCTAGAAAATTAAATCTTTTCCTATCTTTTTTCAACTATAATTCAGCCCTATCCTCCGAATCCGAGGCTTTCTATCGACATGATTCCTCCGCTTATCTACCTCTATCCTTTTCTATCCATTATGCAATCCAAAGTTTTGACTATCTTTTTTATACCCTATCTTCATATCTGATCGAATCTTATCCTAAATATTTTAAGTCGCTCGCACCTAGGTTTGGAGAGGTGGTGAACGACATCGTATGATTTTCAACTAAAAAAGATACATTTTTAACCAAAAATGAAATAGTTTGATTTTCATTTAATTACTTTTCAACCGAAAAAAAAAAATAATTTTCACAAAAATAGTTAAATTATCAACAAAATTAATTTTCAAACAGGAAGAATAATTTGCTACCAAAAATATGAATTATCAACTAAAAGAAAAAATACGTGTTTTAACTATAAATTTTAGTATTTACTCAAGTTTTCAGTTTGAAAAATTAATTTTTAGCCAAAAAGAAACAAACAAATTTTCAACCGAAGAAATAATTTTTCAACTAAAAAGATTAATTCTCAACAACAACAAAATGAATTCTTAACAAAAAAGATTCATTTTCGACGAAAAGAGATGAATTTTTATTAATATACATGAATTTTCAAGCAAATAGTATTTTTCATATAAACGAGATCCGCCTAACCTCCCCCCATTGCTTGGCCCACAGCGGGCAGACATCTTGCCAGCTGACGTCACAATTCAGTTTACGGTTCACTCCTGATGCGCATGTTAATGAGCAGTGGTTACAGCACGACGACGACGGCGTCACCCGATATTGTTTTTCCGTTGGCAATCCCGGTACGCGCGTTATATCCGTGAAAGTTTGTATTTGGGTCCAAAGGGCTATTCACTCTCGAGTTGAGACTCGAGTGATCGGATACTCCATGCGACTCGGCTGAACACTAGCGACTCTAACGACTCCCGGTCGCTTGCGCTTTGGAGTTACCGTGTCATTTTTAAGATTCAAGAAAGATCATTTGAGAGATAAATGTTTCATAACATCCAAATTTTGTTGAAGGAATTCTATCATTTACGTTCTCTTTTGCATAAATATGTTTCGTGTTCCGATGGTCTGATGGTTTATACTATATTACTGATACCAAGTAACTGATATTGTTCAATATAGTATGTATTTTGATAGATATAGATTGATTGAAAAAAGATTCCCAGATGTAGTCCAGCTCTTCAATCGAGAAAGATGACAAAATAAATCAATTTTACAATGAACACAGTCTTGAGTCATCTATAGAAAAATACAGAATATTATTCAGCAACGTACTTTATTGCTTCATGTGTAATGTGTGTCTTTTTCCCAAAATACATGATGATTTTTACCTCATTTTGAGGAAAATGTCTGTAATTTTGATGACAATTCTGAACAATTCTCATTTTTTTTGAGAAGAGGACACTAATTTTATTGTCGTCCAGCCGTTCCTGTATCTCGCGGCAAATTTTCACAATCCACTGTGTCGATTATGACTCGAGAATCAGAAACACTATCCCACTTCCATCAACTCGAGTAGAACTCGGCTCCGACTCCTATAGACTCTAAGCAACTCTTACACCTCGGCTAACTCTTTTAAATCCTGCGGACTATCTCTCATTTTGGAGTCGCGATAGAGTAACTCTAGCAGTCTGTATATCATCAAGTGGATCTTCGACTAGTGTAAAAAAGTGACCAGTATCAGACAGTGACCTAAACTTGGGAATACTAGTCACAAAAAATGTCAACCAAAATTAAGAAACCCGCCGCAACATCTTCCTCGCTACAATCAACAATGCTGAGCACGTGCTCGGTTTGAGCACCCCGATTAGCAAACGCCCTGGATATCGTAGTCCAGCACGCTATTCGCGGCTTCAAGAGAAACAAGACCTGCCGAATCTCAATGGTCGATAGGCTTGCTACATCGATAAAGTTCGTCAGCTAGAATGCGAGAACTCCCGGTTGATCCGCGAAGTCTATTTGATGACACTGCCAGAGAAAGAGCGAAACTTGAAATTGACACCAAATGCCTCTGAGACGATAACGATAACGATAACGAATGAAGATGGCAGTTTCTGAATTTAGAGAAAAAGGGAAGTGCGAGTCTTCAGATCGTGACTGCTCCTTTATTTTAGCTCAGAATCGCCAGTCGCTTCATTCTATAGAATAGGCGGATTATTTATCGACCATGGATCATGCTTTTTTTTATGTATTTTCGGCATTATTTTCCCTAATGTAGCTTACAAAATCCAATTTCGATATACTGATTTGTTTTCAAACTGAGGAAAATGTTTTCAAATAAATAGTTTAAACAATGGATGTTATGTTATAGCCCAAATTTTATTTAAATAATTTTTAGTTTATATTTTTTTTGTTTCAAAATTTTTTTAGCCTAATAGTTGAAATTAAATTTTCAATCAAACAAGGAACGAATTTTCCACTAAAATTATGAATTTTCATTCAATCAATTTTGTTGGATCGGGGCTTTTGTGTATGCCTCACCGGTTGCTTCGTCGTCCGTCTCTCCTTCTCTTTCATCCCCACTCCTGCCCCCACTCTCGGAACGTTCGCTCTCTTCCCTTGGGAGAGTCTCGACGCAGTCAGTACGTGTGTAGCTTTCGAGCAGTCAACAGTTTGAATGAAGTACAGTTGAAGTGAACCCTGTCTCAACTCATTCAACGGAACAACCCAACATTGGTCCTTCGAGCCGGATACTTCACGCGCAGCCTATATACCTGCGACACCAGCTTGCTGCATCTGGACAGACGACTCTTCGTACTTCCGACGACGGCTACCCGAGCCCGAAGCTGACAGCCCACGCAGCAGACGCCCTCAACGTTCTGTTTTCGGTCAACCACCTACGAGCCCATCCGGACGTCGCCATGGGCCCAGCCACTGAAGAACCGAATAAGTATGCTAAAAATCTTAATTAATTCCGCCTCAGAAGCTACGCCCTCTGCCTTCTGTCTAGCGCATCGCTTCAGAAGGTACGACCCCTGGCTTTGGCGCACCACCTCAGAAGCTACGTCCTCTGCCTTCTGTCTAGCGCATGGCTTCAAAAGGTACGGCCCCTGGCTTTGGCGAACCGCCTCAGAAGCTACGCCCTCTGCCTTCTGTCTGGCGCATCGCTTCAGAAGGTACGGCCCCTGGCTTAGGCGCAACGCCTCAGAAGCTACGCCCTCTGTCTTCTGTCTAGCGCATCGCTTCAGGAGATACGGCCTCCGGCTCAATACAGGAACTACGCCCCCTGTCTTCTGTTCAGCGCATCGCTTCAGGAGATACGGCCCCTGGTTCAGTACAGAGACTTCCGTCTCGTGTTCTTCTTCCTCTCTTCACACAGATGTAAGCCGACTCAGGACGCCGCCGCGCACTAGGCGCTGTGCTGCGCAAAGCTGCCCGAAAGATCCTTGACCGGCCACACGAGAAATGGACTGACGACCTGGCACTCAGCAGCATCGACATGGTGGATGAGTATTGGAGGGACTTCTCAAGCAAGCACGTGGAGCTGCTTCAATACTCGGAGACACAGGACAGCGATTACTCCCTCGAAAACGAATACGCTGCAGCCGAGGACATTTACACCGCGGCCAAGGGTCGACTGTACGATGTGCAGGCTCTCCGCGTGACCGGGTCTGCCTCCATCGGAGCTTCAGCTTCAGTCTCCAGCACCAGGGGATCAGCCAGATTGCCGAGGATTGAGCTACCTCAGTTCAGTGGACGAAGACAAGACTGGGAGTCCTTCCGAGATCTCCTTTACGCACTTCTGCACGATGAGCCGACCTTGAACGACGTTTAAAGGCTATTCTTCTTCAAGTCGTGTGTCAAGGGAGAAGCACAGGAGGTGCTGAACCGCATCCCGATCACCGGAACGAACTACGCAACAGCTTGAGCCTCTCTGGAGTCTCGCTACGATCAGCGACGGGTACTCGTACACGACCACCTCAAGGCCATCTTTGACATGAAGGCTCTGAAGGAAGAGTCAGCAGCAGGAACCCAGCGGCTCCTGGATGAGCTGGAACGACACTGCAGTCAACTCGCATATCTCGGCCGTCCTGTCGCTCAATCGGACGAGTGGTTCGTCGCAGCGGTGAGCCTCAACATGGACTCCAGCACGAGGCGCGGTTGGGAGGAGGATATTAGCCGAGCTGAGAGGACCACATCATCGGCCGCGAGGGGCTTCCCGACATATGAACAGCTCACCACCTACCTCCAACAGCAGTGTCTGATGCTGCAGTCGATTACCACAGGCCGCGCCTCCACAGTCAGGGATCTCCATCGAGTCTAGGACAGCTCCCGTGCCCTCAGAAGCTTCGTGAAGACCGCCACCGCAACCGGTCCCTGCCCCGCCTGCACAGAAGTACACTATCTTGCCCGCTGCGAGGCATTGAGAGGATTTGCCACGTCAGAACGCAAGAACCTGGCCATCAGCGACACGCTCTGCTTCAATTGCCTGAGGGAAAATCACAACGCAAGGAACTGCGCATCGTCGTCATCTTGCAGAACGTGTGGCGGGCAGCACCACAAGCGGTTCCTGCGAAGCGGCCCCGACACCAGGCGATAACGGTCGCCACCACGGCCCCTCCCACCGACGACAGTTCGTTGCCGCAATGGTCCGAATGCGGCGAAAACAGGCAGCCACAGGCATGACTGGCCGTCCTGCCAACGGCCTTGGCCACCCTCTGGGACGGATGACGCCGAAGAGAGAAGGTTCGGGCCCTGCTAAACCCATGCTCAGAGGCCGCTCTCGTCAACATGGACATCGCCAAACGACTAAGCGATGGTCTCGAGCGAACCAACATCCGACAGATCCGGGTCCGACTCCAGTACATCCACCTCCAGCAGATCCTGTGGAGCTACGAAATCCCAGCAGCTCAATATGGCTCGCTCCGGCCACGGTGGTTGCCAAACTCGACTAGGACACGCGCGTGCCTGAGCCATGGGTCCGCAAGTGGCTCGATTTCCAGGAGACGATGAAGGAAGTGGACAAGATCATCATCCCACGCTGGATTCGTCAGCACCAATCAGGATGGATCGAGGTGCATGCCTTCGCGGATGCGAGCCGTCGAGCAACAGCCGCAGCACTGTACTCCAGAACCACCCACCACGACGCAGGGAATGCTATGATCTTCCTCCTCTAGGCAAAGACCAAGTATTCGCCCATTAGAAGACCATCCCGTCAAAGAGGGCCACTGCCTGGATGACAATCCCGCGACTTGAGCTGAGAGCCGCTCTTCTGGCAGCCAAGCTTCTCCACTTCGCACCCGCGAACTTGGACATCCCCCTGGCCGATGGTCATCGATGGTGCTGCTTTGGCTTCACTTCGATGCCGCGACCAACCAGAGAGAACCCGGCTGATATCGCCACCAGAGGCACTGTCATCTCAGGCCTCTCCCAATCCAGCCTATGGTGGGACGGACCCGTCTGGTTGAAGGAAGACAACGCCACCTTGCACACTCACGACTGGACACCGTCGAGTTCTACACCCAAACCACGCACCGAGCCAATCAATCTGGGATGCGCTGTCCTCAAGGCGGCGCCATCCGACGAGCATCCAGCGGACAAATTCTCGAGCCTGAACGGACCCCTTAGAGGCATCGCGCGTGGCAGACGAGGACTTTGCCAACGGATAGATCCACGCGTAACTCCAGCGGGCTCAGCCAATCCAGCATGACAGCGCGCTGAGAGGACTTGCGCCCATTATCGACGACACCGGCGATGAGAAGCACCCGATTATCCTGGTCAGACGCAGCGACCTTGCTCAGCTTATCATCAACTGGCCCATTTGATATCCTTGCAACAAAGAGCCGTGGAGTGAGGACGACCAAGGGCTATGGCGCCCTTTTCGTTTGCCTGGCCACCAAGGCCGTACACCTCGAGCTCGCGGGACACCTCAAGACGCAGAGCTTCCTCGGAGCACTCGACCGCTTTACCTGTCTACGCGGACAACCCCAGGAGATGTGGAGCGACAACGGCGCATCGTTCCATGGAGCAAACACCGAACTTCGTCGCCTGCTGTGCGCCGCAGAGATGGACTGGGGTCTCGTCGAAGGAAGCCTTGCCCAGCAGGGTATTACCTGGAACTTCATCCCTGCCTCGGCTCCCTATTTTGGCGGCCTTTGGTAAGCGGGCATCAAGTCTGCGAAATCTCATCTGCGTCGAGTCGTTGGGCCCCGTAAGCTCACATTTGAGGAGTTTTCCACGCTCCTAGTTAACATCGAGAGGGTTCTAAATGGCAGACCCCTCACGCTGCACACCGGCGATCCATACGATATCGAGGTCCTGACATCTGCTCACATCCTCACCGACAGGCCACTCACCTCTATGCCGCGGACTTCCATGGCGGATACACCCTTGGATCACGCAACACACTGGACTTTAGTCAAAGGCCACCGCGAACACTTCTGGGCGCGCTGGAGCCGTGAGTACTTGAA
>CAKNWW010258029.1:0-11439 GCA_932074435.1 Andricus kollari | reverse complement strand
TCACGCTTACCCCTAGAGGCTCGCCGAAAGCGAAATAGCTTAATGATATACTTACAAACAAGTAGAGACTGAGGTTTACAAATAAGAGGTTTTTCCCTTTATGTATAAGCATTATCCCCACTTACACTAAGCACTGAAATCAGATATAATTTGTCTCGACGAGTCTATTTCCAAAACATTATCATACTCTGCATAAAGTATACGATTAACTATACGAACAAGCGCTTCTTCAAATCGTACCTCAATATTCTGAGACTACCATGTTTTACAAGATTCCAGTGAGAATAATAATTAGCAGAGAGATCCGGTGTAAGATCAAAGGCAAATAAACAATTTCCGACTGGATATTGTTGCGAATCAATACTATTTCCCTCATTTAGAAAATGAATACCATTTCCAGTAAATAACGTGTTTATATGCCTCGATGTACACATTTTTAGTGTTGAAGGATGGCTGTACAGGTTTCGAAGGTATCTGAGTACCATCAACATAAAGCGATAGATGATTAATTTTATAATTTTGGAAATTAAAGGGATTCTTGTTTCCATTGCCATTATATGCAGTATTGTCTATGAATCCGATTATTATTCTTTTTGGTAATTGACCAAGAATAACATTGTTAAGGGTTTCAGCGTGAACATCCGACTGTATCGTCATAGCTTTCACCTCGACACGTGTGATCGGATATTTTGCAGTGCCTTGAGATAGAGCTTTAGCGTGTGCAAGAAGAATACCAGGATTGATTTTTGCTCTACGAACAAGCAGCGATGCCTCCTCAATGTGAATATGACAGTTGCTTGCACTGTCCATAAGACAGAAATTATCTTTTGATCGAACAAGCCGAACTCGTAACTCTACACCGTTGATGAGAAATTTATCTTGATTGAAAATGTAACAATGTAAATGGCCAATAAGATCAATAGATTTATCAACACTTAAATATTTTTGTCGATTTTTTAAACCCTCATTAGCATCAAAATCATCCATTTTTCCAGCAGTATCATTATACCACGGAGATGATGTAAGATGACTGTTTTTGGCAGCTGGCCCACAGTTGAGTAAAGTCTCAATGTATGCTCGATATGCATAAGAATTACTAGGTGGTGATACTACTTTTTGATTTGAAATATACATCCACCTGATTGAAGAGTAAATGCAAGAGATTGTTGACAGGTCCTACTCTGTCTAACCGAACAGTATTTGCAGCTACTCTTGTGGGGGCTACTAGTTTTACTCGAAGACTGGGCATAGTGTGTGCTAGGGAGATGTATTCATCACCATGACCAGGAACAAACAAAGTCTATTGGGGCGTCATCAGTGAGAGAAGAAACGGGTTTATAATGAACACATTGAGAACTCTCTATAGACGTCTGCGTTGGAGGTAGTGAAAAGAGATCTAACTCTGACTTTAAGAACTCACAGGAGTGAGAGTGTAAGAACAACATTTTTTGCTATTATTTATTTCCAAAAATATCGATAATTTTGCTATTCCTTGATTTTTTGCATCTCTTTATCGTCCTTTTTTTATTTTTCGTAGACTTTTTACTCTTTGCGGTAACCCGCTTTTTAATTTTTTTCTCTCTTTTTTTCAATGTATTTCGTCTCACGATGTGTAGCATACCACGATTAGCAGAAGACTGAATCATCCGTTTCTTCCTACTATGTTTATAGCCCGAACTGTTCATGATATTCTCCATTTTTTCCACTGCATGACGTTTTAAATTTTGGCTTGATTCTGCAAGACGATTTTTGACAGAGTTTTTACGAACTATCTTATCATCCATATCATTCATAACATACATTCCAGCTCGAAGAGCCTCTTTACCGAAGACACGGGCTCCGCTAGTCAAGAAAGGGAGAACACGGCGAAATAAGCCCCCGTGAAAACTACCTATACCATGTCCCTTCTGATGAGGAGCTCCAACGTACATTTGTGGGATTCCCCTTCCGCCTACTTGTGAGGAGCAATAATCTATGTAATGACTCACTATTTTTCTTTTATCAAGTCAATACGCTTAACACTAGAAGTACCGGGCGGGGTGTATTGACCCCTTTCGATTTTTGAAGTGGTAAATCTCCGCAGCGGTTGCTTGCAGCTAGATGGCGTTTAGTGACTTTTAATTATTCATAAATAGGAGTATTTGACGATTTTTTCGGAAATATTGGATGCGCACTTTAAATAAAAATTGACTTTTTATAATCGGTTACCGTCAGGGGTCACTTGACCCCTATAGCGTTTTGGCTGGTATTTCATTACTTTTTTCCACTTCTGCGCAACAGGTCTGATTTATATCGCTTCTGTAACGTGTGTGTGATATTTCTTATCCTCAAAAGTATTACTGCTGTTCTATTTAACAGGAAATAGATGATATATTGCCTGCTGGAGTTTGCATTTATGGTCGGTTCTTCTTCTACTCTGCTTCAAAACATTTTCGGACTATCAGTTCTACTACAGGTGTATAACGTTCTACGTTTATAGTAAAGCGCTAGGAATAACCACATTTCGACGGTCCCGAAGAATAAGTCACTAACCAATTTTTGCGAAAACAGATCGAATCAACGGTATTATGCTTCGCTAGCGTGTCCTATCTCCATTTAAAAATACATAGAGATACGACACTCTAGCGAAGTAAAATATAGTTAATACACTCTGTATACGAAAAAATTTGTTAGTGACTTATTTTTCGGGACAGTCGATTTGCAGTAAGTAGAAATTTACGGCGTATACTCGGATCGGGGAGTACAGCGGCACCAAATGATTTAGCTTGCTGTAGCAGTAGCAGCAGAAGCGAAGTCGGTAGGACTACGCTGGGGTAGGCATTTTTACTTCTTTGTTTTACTTTTTCAGAACTCACTACTCTTCTTGACTTATATTAACGATGTAGTGTGAATATAGCATACTTCTGTCATTAACTTTTGGCGGTAGAAACTGTTTAAAATTGAAAATGGGTGACTTGTGTTGTTCCAAAAATGTAATGTTCTGTATCTAAAGAAACTGTGCGTAAAAGTGGTGCTTTTACATCGCCTGTAACGCGTGGTTCACAAATATTACAGTAAATAAATAAATTATCTGGAAGAGCACTTGCTAGACTAGGTGGATGTCTGGCAATGTAGTCATTAGTTTGAATTGGAATTAGATTATCTGGAGCGAACCCAAGCATGCGTGATAATTTATCACTAAGTACCAAAAAATGGTGATCAGTCAAACGTAATTGCCCACATTGTTTTTGTGTACTTAAGTAACTGCTTTTTAATTTGTCATATTTAAATTTCATATGTTGACTCAATTCTGGAAGACTATACAGGTTATTTAAAAGAGACACAATATTTGCATAAAGACCAGCCTGAAAGAAATTGACAAGTTTTTTTTTCCACATAAGAGACATTTTTTCATCCTTTGCCTTTTCTCTCATAGCAGTAAGATCTATAGCATGTTCTAAATGATCTCCCAAATTTAAATCAGCCATTTGATTTTTTCTCATACTAATAGCTACGTTATGTTTGTGAAGAAGGTCAATGCCTTTCTCAATAGATTTTCTTTTTTTACTATTACCATCATATTGTGGATATTCATATCCTGCAGTCCCGCTGTTCATAAGGACAATGCGATTTTAAATGAATCATCGTGTCTCACATGAAGAAATGTACGAGGAAGTTCTATTTCCTTGAGTCCTACTACCCACTGCCCTTTTAAACGAATCTCATGTGGCAGTTGCGTTATAAAATTGGAACTGGTATTCTCGGAAAAATATGTCATACTACTAATGCTTGTAAAATGAGGTAAAATTGATCGATATTCATTTTTACCATTTTTTTTTATTTTGAGGCTGGAATCCACGAATTAAATTTGTCAGGATAACCGAACCACTTGACAAGAAATTGCTTTTTGTTTCCTTTGCTTTTAGACTGTAATATTTGTTCAATTTGAAATTCTTCCTTCTCAATATTTGTATTGTTTACACCAGTCAATTCCTGTTCGCAAAAAATACCTTCGATGTCTTCCCCTGCTGAATCTTTCAACTGATACATGTAGGGTGCTTGATTTCTTCCTGTAATGGATCGCCTTACAACAAATAATTCTTTTCTCCAGCCAGACTTATAACCTTGCTCAAAAACACCCTTCTCACGACTGATTCTGACGAGATCGTCTACACTGTATTTAGGCTTTCCTTTGGACTTTTTTTCTTTACAAAATCGAAGTCGAATATTTTCTCGAGCTTCGGCTGCATTCGTTAAATTAACTTTAGATGGTGTGATTCAAATACTTGAATGTCGAGTATTATTGTATGCATTCACAAGTTGTTGTAAAACATCAATATAACGTCGAGTGTTCTTATGTGTAAAATACCGCCACATACGTTCCTTGAGTGTCCGATTGAAACGCTCTACTATATTTTTGGAAAGGGGCGCCCAAAAATTTGTTTCCCTTGTCTGATTGTAAACAGAATGGTACTCGATGATTACTTCTTTCTGAAATACACTCAAAAGCAGTCTTCACCCCCAATGCTGTTTTATTTTGAAGAGGTTCAACCCAGACGAATTTACTCAAAACATCAATCACTACTATAATATAACGGTGATTAGCGTTATAAGTGGACAAACTTTGCATGTCGATTAAATCACACTCCCAAACCTCATCAAGATTGGAAACCATATAATGAGCTCTTTGAAATTTTCGTCGAATAGGTCGGTGTAAAATGAATGCAACCTGGGATTTTAGCCAATCAAACACTTGTTTACGTGATACTCTCCCTCGTGCAGCGCGAGTTATTTTTTTTATACCACTATAAGAAGCAGGATGACTTGGATTGTAGTATATTTCCTAAAGGAACTTCATTTTAGAATAAAAGACTGCCACTTTGTTACCATTCCTGAACCAGTTTGTCTGTTTTCTTGACTGGTATTCCTTTTAATTCTACTACGACTTCTTTCACGGATTCACTTATTAGAAATCTTTAGGATTCTATCAGACCTTGCTTCATCCTCAGTTGTTTCATCCTCTGTTATAAGAGATCCTTGATTTAAGAGTTATCGGTAATTGATACCTCGTTGTATTCGTTTAGCAGGAATCAAATATTCTTGATTTTTCACGAGTTCTCGCGGGGTACCAATCTCTTGATGGATACGGGCAAAGTGACTTCTGCCAGGAGGATTGAAAATTTTTCTAAACCTTAATGCATCATTAACCAGGTCTGTAAGGTTTGAATGCTCAATAAGTCTACCGTCAATAATTACTGAACCATATTTATCCCATTTTATCCTATCGGCAAAATCAGGTTTTGTTAAATGATTAAGCAGTAAAGTACTTTTGGAATGAAAAGATTTAGGTACATTAGCTATCATATCCTTCACCGGCAAACACTAAAGTGGATTATTATCTGTATTTTCCGTATGATCTATTTTCTCAGTAGGTAATTTTCTATTTTCGTCAATAAAAATATAAATTTTTTCAACACCTCACTGTAATCTCTCCACCTTTCACGTTCATCACTCGGAAAAGGTGAGAATAATATTCGACTCATTTCAGAATCCAATCTGCCGAGATTACTTCCAGGTATCTGTATAGTTGCACCAGGTTTCGATGGTATAATCGCTAAAATTATTATTGCTATGTATAGATGTATGATTTATCGTTTGCATTCGTTGATTAATTTTTTCGACCTGTTCGCTGGGAATGAGAGCCATTTTTCTTGTATGCTCCATATTATTGAAGATTCTACGATGAGGACTTAAACAAATTGGAAAGCAAACCACTCATCATTGGACCAAGTAAGAGAGGTAAAAATCCACCTTTTTTAACGGTAATTTTTTTCTTGTTTTTCCAAGTGTCACGAGTTTCGACTAACTTTCGTAAGGTGTTTCCATGTTTTTTCAGTTTTGGTTTTTGACAATCTTTAAGAGGAACATTTCCCAATAGGATATTCAAGGCACACTCACAAACACATTTAATGAGCTTTACATAGTATGGCCAATGGCCATACCACGCTGGAAGCACCAGTTCCCGTTAGATCACTGAAGTTAAGCAGTGTTGGGCGCGGTTAGTACTTGGATGGGTGACCGTCTGATACTACTGCGTTGCTGTTGGCGGTCGTGGGTGTGGTGAGCCCATTTACTACAAATCCACCTAAAAAACACTACCCGAATCGGGTAGTGTCACGCTTACCCCTAGAGGCTCGCCGAAAGGGAAATAGCTTAATGATATACATCAGGTTTGAACAGAGTTTAGATGACAAAGGGCTTGTAAAACTATGGCCTTTTTCTTGCCGATTGACTTGTAACCTTTCGATGTCATTACAAATGCGTAACTGGTATTTGACTATCACTGTGTCCTCCCTTTATACCCTTCACTGGTATGTAAACGTACTGATGAGGATCATCTGGAGATATACTTGTACGATATCGACAGTTATCGGGAGTTGATTGTTTCAAGTCCAGAAGTAAATAACCATGTGGTTGAGGTGTGGCATCGTGGTAGGCTTCTTGTATAAAACGTGGATCTTCAAGACAAATTTGGTGTGCCAGATGATGAATTTGAGCCCTATCTCGAGGATTTTTAAATGTGACTATATAGATTGCATTTAGAGAAATGTCTCTTTAACCGTGTCCTTGGTGAAAAAGATTTTGAGAAATGAAAATTACACTGCGGTTTTTATGATGGTTTCCTTTACCATATTCCTTATAAGCCGTTTGCTACTCTGAATAATAAAAAATTATACGATCAATTTGAGTATCGCACATTACATTGAGATTTGTGAGAAATTTTTTTAAAAAGAAAGTTTTACCACAACCTGTTACACCGCATATGAGCGATGCGAACGGATGCTTCCAACGCGTATCCATATTGAATAATGTTGAATCACCAGTCAAACCGTTCAATTTATATTGTATAATGGTAAACATTTATTCTCTAGCGAATATCTTAATTGATTTATCAACTTATGTTTTAAATTTAAATTTTTAGATATATCAATTTGAAAAAAATATTACTGTTTGGCTCATCCCATCTTGGTTAGCTAATTTCTCGCGTTGTCAGGGTTTTGAGCTGATACCCCTGACCCAACACGTCGATTATAAGCTTATCTCATGACGTGTCTCCTACTTTCACACGCTTAGAAAAAGCTTAAAAAAGCTTGTCCCTCCCGCCCGCCCTGGTTGTGACCCGCCGCCGCAAAAAAGATAGTTTTCAGCTATATTAATGTTGCGTGAAGCAGATAGAGACTAATGAATGAAACTATGTTATTCACAATTTAATTATGTTTTTTATTCTCCAGTAGTTATAGATGAGTAATTATGATTCTAATAATAGTAATTTCAAAAATTTATTATTTGCTTAACTGCATAGACTTGTTTATGTACTTGTTTATGTTTTATATGAATAAGTTTGCTTATGTGGTGCTCAAGATAAAGTGAAAATACAACCTTACAAATATTATATATATTTTTTAATTATAGAAAAGAAGAATCGTGACATGTGAATGGTTGTGCTGCAACATCTAGATACTCCTTATATTCTTCACAATCCATTATTTGCTGTGGTACGAAGTCAAAATCACCTGGACACAGAGGTGTGCCACTTTCCTCTCTACAGTAGAAATACGTATCAGTCGGTGCTTCGAAGAGCCACTCTAAAAACACCAAAAATTAAATGTTCTCATTACTTGTATACAAAAATGCCTAATAAAAATGAAAAAAAGTACGTACACATTGTTTTTTACTCAGCATCAAGATTCGTGTTACACATAAGCGTAGAAATGAGAGTTTCTTTTTCATATTCACAAAATTTACCATTTAGAGTGGATCTTTAATAACTTATTAATTCTCTACATAACCAAATGAAAGAGAATCATGATTATCAATCAATCTCCTTTTTGTGTACATTGGTCGAGAGATTTTGTGTTCATTTTTCGTTACTACATCGTGATATGCTGTTCTACGAATGGCTCTATAATTCAATGTAATTGGAGCCGCTTTATAAACTTCACGATCACAGATAGAGTTGAAGTTTATAAATTGAGAGTTTCGTTAGTTTACGGTAAAACCTTTTACTTTACACACATAATTGTATTGACCGTTAGGTGAACATACTTTATAAGAATAGAATTTAGGACCACCTGAGACAAAAGTTTCAATAAAACTCCCAGAACCATAAACTTCAAGCTCGGGCAAGATATTATTCAGAATTTGGTCTGGACACTGGATAATATTGATCAATTCGTCTTTAGTACTAAGGACTTCAGTTGTCGGCATATTCTGACGCTGACCAAATTTACCCCGAAAAGAATTTAAGCAGAGTTTAGCCAAAGAGCGTAGACCAGGATTTTTTTTATGTTTTCAGGATCGAGCTGAATACCCTCTAAATCAAAAATCTTTTGGATATATGCCTTTTTCTGCTCCTTAGTAGTACAATCAGAAGGATATCCACTAGCTTCATGTTTCAGCTTGAAAAACCTATTCATATATTCTACAAATAGGCCCCCTGACTTTGTGAGTGAATCATACTGTGTTGTCTCACATTGCCAGATTTCAAAAACACTTGTTATCTTGTACCCATCTTCGACCGCCTCTTTCAGTTCATCGGAAACCCATGTTCCTTCTATTTCTCGCTCACTTGTATTATTTACATGTGGGCAGTCTTGCTGTAATTGTAATTTGCAGCAGGTATAATACAAGGGAAACATGAGTTTTCCGTGCATACGGACAGGAAGGACAGGTAAATACTTATCTGTTGGCGGTAATACACGACATTTAACCAAACCCTCCACATTACTTAAATCATTATCAGAACCAGTTAAAATTTTACAGTCATCACCAATATACACTTTGGGATGCCCAATAGGAAATTTACCGTATTTTGATATATATGGATACAATGAGCAAACGTCCAGATATGAGGTTCTTGTTTTACCTCTCACGCTATATTAGGAAAATGTATTACCTGTTCTTCCTCCGCAAAAAGCATCTCGAGGGTTTAAAGCACTAAGCATTAAAAGAGGATGATCTTTTAAAAACTTTCTCAATTCAAGGTCTTGAGCTTTCAACCTATCAAAATCACACTCCCACATCTTAATGACTTTCTATCGAATTCCTCGAAGTCGTTGAGTTTGGGCACGCGTTCGCTCAAAGCGGTTGTTCATGCTTTCCGCGTTTTTCCCTACTCCTTTTTTTTTATTTCTATTCGAATTATTACAACGAGGACAACCATGCCAATAACATCCGTGAAATTGATACACATTTTTATTGCCAAACCCATCCTCATAATAACCGTCGACTAATACCCCTTCAGTAATCGAAATTCTAGAGCTGAACCTGCATGTATTATTTCTCGCTCTAGCTCGAGGCTCTACAGATAAAAGCCATTCGACAGCCTTCTTCGGCTGTTTATTAGCAAGTCTGTAGCCCCCATTAGGTAAAACTCCTATAAAATCGGGTTTTAAATAATTTTTCCTAAATACTACGCAGCAGGTTGATGATATAGTGCAGCTGTCAATAAAGGGATCAACATCTGCTACTGCGATAAATAGTGACCGAAAAGCGAGACAAGCCTTACGAAGAATGTCAACGTCATTAATACAATTACTTCTTATTTCATTTTTAAAATTAAAGATGTAATTTGTTTTAATGCATTCTTCATACCACTTGTAAAATTCTTTGCGGTTCTCTAAGGAAATTGTGTCAGTGGAGTAATAATCTGCAGCGGGTAATTTACCTATGTATGTCTCATTTTGTGGTGTATTAAAAAGGCGCGGAAAAGTACCTTTCTTTGCCTCCTCTAATCCAAAGCAGCTGGCATAGCACTTAAGGGCATATGTAAGTAATTTAAACTATCGAGAAATTGCGTTTTACTTTCAGTCAATAATATAATACTAGAACCGTTTAAAATAAGTTTTGGTGGGTTACTAGATCCTCGACTTTTTATCAAATGACTGAGAATGAACTGAGCATCGAACCCCTTTGAATTATGTGCTATACACACGGTCTCATCAAAGTGCTTCAAACCGCGAATAGCAAACTCTGTACACTGAGCTACAGGGTCTATATCGAAGATGTACTGGCGCACAACACACCATTTGCACCTTACATTTGGATTCGGATCATCCATACACTCATCGCATACCTGCTGTGCAACACACAAATTAGGTTTATGAATGTTGGTTGATTCATCTCCTACCACTTTTTCACACTGCTGTGTTTCGACATATTTTTAGCACTGAACAAGTACTTTTTGCGGTGGAAAATGGATTAGGAAGTATATGCTTTACAAAATACTCTTCTCAGTAAAAGTACCTGAGACACTCTCCACATTTGATATTACTGTATAGAGAAGTTGTAGGCTACGGAAGCTACAATCATGGTTCCTTAAAGCAACCAATTCTGACGCAATTGGAACGTTTACGTCATCCACTTCTGCTCCTTCTGTCCTACAAGCAAAGCAAGAGTGGGAAATTTACGCGAGAGAACATCGTTCAACACTGTACCTTGGAGTAAGTTCTCTAGCCGCGGATGACCTTACGCGGCGGACGGGCAGTCGGAGATGAAGGTTTCACCTCTGGATACTTTTTTAGACCTACCCATCTTTATGGAATGTTATGAGGAACAGTGTTGACGGAGCAGATGAACTGATCCCAGAAGAACAGCCTTTTGTATCCGGCTTGCGACGGAATGAGCCTGACGCTGGCAAGCCTGAATCTTGTTGAGTTGGCTAAGAAATGGTGGTTTTATACCTCCAAGACAGCCGATTAGGATAACTACAAGATGGACTTTGTAGCCTTGGTACAGCCTGCTCAGCTCGAAAAGAAGTGCTTGATATTTTGCCCATTTTTCTTCCTCCTTTGCCGTGATATTACCTTCGGCTGGTGCCGAGGATTCAATCAGGTAAATGATCTTGGTCTTCAGATCTTGGAGGCCAATATCAGGCTTCGTAGCACTGATACGTTGAGTGGTGGAGAATTTGAAATTCCAGTAGATCTTACACTTATCATTCTCCACAACGGACTCGAGTTCTCCCTGGGCGTATGGCAAGACGGGCAATAGATTAACACCATAGAAGTGCCTAAGATGGCAATATAACACTTTTAGAGCCGCATTGTGTCTCTCGACGTACCCGTAACGTGCCTACTTTGAGCATCCACTGAAAACATTGCCAAGTGTTTCTGGCACTTGCTTACACGCTCGGCAGTTAGTATCGCCTACAGCTATATTCATTGTGCGATCGCGGTAAACTAAGGTGTCAATAGCGCCGTCTTGCCAGGCAAAAAGGAACCCTTTAGTCTCCGATCTCAATCCAGCAGACTTGAGAAACATGCTGGACCCAAGCTGTTAGTCATGCTAAGCCATGTGTACTGTCGCTGGAATCAAATGGGAGTCCAAGCTCCTCTGCGGTCCTATCTGCGGCACGGTATAGAAACGCCGCAACATTGTTGGCTTCATGTTGATGTACGT
>CAKNWW010258023.1:0-17527 GCA_932074435.1 Andricus kollari | reverse complement strand
TAGAAGTCCATTAAAATCCTCGGATTTTAAATCCTTTGATTTAAGATCCCTTAAACCTAGTATAATTCTTCGGAATTCCTACACAATTTTTTAACATCTCTTCAATTTTTTAACCCCCTTTGAACTCATGTTATATCTTTTAAATAGTTAGAAATCTGTAGAAATCATTTAAACATCATTGAAAATAAAAAAAATTAAACACCTGCCCAAAAGTTCTCTAGAAATATGTTAAAATCCCTTGGAATTGTTGAAATCCTTATAAATTCCTTGAAATATTTGGAAATCGTAAAAATCCATAAAATATGTAACGATCATTTGAAATTCCTTAGAATCCTTTGAAATCTTTGGAGTTGCTAGGAATCCCTTGGAATTCAATTTAATTTCTATTACTTTCCACAGTTCTCTAAAAAACCCTTCAAATTTTTGGAAATCGTGCATAATTCTTTGAAATCCTCTAAAATCCCTTGAAATGTTTCGAAATCTTACGTAATTCTTTGTAATCCGTGGAATTTTTCCACCAAAAAATATTCTAATTTTTAATCGAAAACAGTTGAACTAAAAAATACGAATTTTCAACAAATTAGTTGTATCCCCAAACAAAAAAAAAGAAACGAATTACCTACAAAACAGTTGTTTTCAACCAAAAAAGATAAATTTGAAACAAAAAAGTTGAATTAGCAACCCAACAATATGAATTTTCTACGAAACTAATTGAATTGTCACATCAAAAAATACGAGTATTCAACAGAATAAATAGTTTTAAACTAAAAAAGGTACATTCTTGAGTCAAATGCAATACATAATTACATTTTCAGCAAAATATGTAGTTACTTTTTTCAACCAAAGAAATGAATTTAGAACTAAAATGCGATGTATCTTTAACCAAAAAATTAATTTTTAACCAAATAGGTGATTTTGAATCCGATAGATGAATTTTATACCAAAAAAGACAAATTTTCAAATTATACATGCATTTTCAACTAAAAACGATACATTTTCAACCACAAATAGAATAGTTATGTTTTCAGTTAAAAAATTGATTTTTAACCAAACAAAATAAAATTTCAACAAAACAGTTCAATTTTCAAACAGAAAAATGAATTATCAACCAAGAAGATGAAATTTTATTGAAAAATATTAATTTTCCACATAAAAATGGGCATCTTTGTTAAAAAATACATTATTTTTCATCATAATAAGATACATTTACAACCAAAAATATAATAGTGGAATTTACAGTTAAAAAATTAATTTTGAAACAAAAAAACGAAGTTTCAACAAAATAGTTTTTTTAAACCAAAACTAGAATAGTTACATTTTCACTAAAAATATTAATTTTCAACCAAACAGATACATTTTAAACCAAGAAGATTAAATCTCTATATAAAAAAGATTAATTCTCCACCAAAAGTAGAATCGATAAAATTGATGAATTTTAAATAAATTGAAATAAATGGATGTAAATGAATTTTTAACCCAGAAGATTAGTTTTCTACCACAAAAGACAACTTTTTAACAAAAGACGCCAATTTTCAACCAAAATAGATCAATTTTCAACCAAAAATGCGACTTAATCACCAAAAAGATTAATATTCTACCAAACAGACGAATTTTCAACGAAAAGAAGATAAATTTTCAACCAAACAAGGCATAAATAAAGTTTCATACAAAAAATTAATTTCGTTCCAAATAAAATAATTTTTAACAAAAGAAAAAAGAATTTGTTCAACCAAATTAATGAATAATCAACTAAAAAAATGAATTTTTAGCAAAGTAGTTCCACTTTGAACTAAGTAGTCGAATTTTCAATACCAATAAAGACGAATTTTCAACGAAAAATATAACAGTTGATATTTCAACCAAAAAATATTTTAATTTTGATCCAAAAAAAGTTGAAATCAACCAAAAAATACGAATTTTCAACAAAATAGTTGAATCCTCGTCCAAAAAAGAATAATTTTGAATCAAACAGTTGTGATTTGTAATCAAAGAGTATGCGATTCCTATCAAAATAGACGAATTTTCAACGCAAAAAGACGACTTTTCAACTTAACAGTTGAATTTTTAATAAAAAAGAAATTTGTTAACAAAATTGTTGAATTTTCAACACAATAATAAAGTTAACCTAAACTTCAGTTTTTCGAAAATTCCCGGACTCTGTCAGGTTTTCCCTGACATTCCTTGCCTTTTTGGAATTTCCTGGCGTGTAAACTAAAAACCCTGTATTAGTTAAAAGTAACAAAAAAATCTGTCAAAAATAGTATGGTTTTACTTTTACTAGGAAGGAATACAAAAAGCTTACATCAAAATCCGTTTTTCCATTGATTGTAGCACTGATCTCGACAAATCGCACCCTCGAACTCTTAGATATATTACTAGCTAAACACTCGACGTAAGTATACGTATAAATATACAATATACTCCTGCACACTTCCAGGGGGTATGTGAAAGAACCCTCGGGCTTAGAGTTTAGAGTTAGGTGGTAGATAGAATTGTCAATTGTGGTTGTACAGCACATAACAGGGTGAAAGAGGGCCGAGTGAGAAAGAATAAGAAAAAGAGAGAAGAAAAAAGAGAGAGGAAAAAAGAAAGAGAGGGGAAGAAAGCGACAGGGGTGAGAGTTCATAATAACGTTGAGCTCTCTCGTGTTCAGATGCTCTTTTGAAGAGTCGGACCCTTCGACACGCATTCAAGTGTCGCGCGTTTTGTAATGCCCTTAATACTGCTTACAGTCGTTATTATTAGAGATCCGGAACATATTGTCCGAATGACGATGGAAATCGCCCCGAAACGGCAAGCCTTGCACACGAGCTTGCACACCTCTCGAATGTGGGAGTTTTTTCAAAAATCAAAATTCATACCGAGAACTGGGGCTAAGCGGCACGTTTTTTTCGTAGGTATTAATATTTCAAATATTCATATAATCTCTATTTGACAGCCTTTCGTATGAAGCAAGAAATACGTTCAATTCATACACGGCATTAAATTTGTTTTAAACTGTAGGGATGAATAAAATATATGCGAACATATACCGTGTAGAAATTTATCTATGGCCCAGACCGGGCCCATACCAGGCCAAACATGGCCCAGATCTGGAAAACGGACCTGGGCCCGATCGCTGATGAAACACATGGCCCAATCGGAGCCAGATCTGGCGCCCGATCTGGCCCCGACCAATTTCCCGTTAAGAGCCATTTTTGTAATTTATAATTTCTTATAATTTTGTTTATAATAATAATTTTGTAACAAGGAAAATTAATAAAGTGAACACAATTTTTTATTTAAGCACCAAATATTAACACAAATAAAAACTCAATAAATTTTTTAGTCTTTTTGATTTCGTTCTTTAGAATGTCTGCCCCAGTTCTTGCCGGGAATTTCTTAAAAATAATTCTAATTTTGAGTCGAAACGGGTAATTCGCAACAAGAATTAAAATTCTGGACTAGAACAGGGAATTTTTCAAAAGAATATTAATTTTGAGCTCAAAATTGAAATTTTTGAAAAGAATTAACATTCTGAATTGGAAGCGGGAATTTTTCAAAAATAATTCTAATTTTGATTGGAAGCGGGTAATTTGCGAAAAGAATTAAAATTCTGGGGGAATTTTGAAAAAGAATTCTGATTCTGAGTTGAATCGGTGAATTTTCAAAAAGAATTAAGATTCTGTATTGGAAGAGGGGATTTTTAAAAATAATTCTAATTTTGATTTGAAACGGGTAATTTTCAAAAAGAATCAGAATTCTGAATTGGATCCGGGAATTTTTCAAAAGAATTCTAATTCTGAGTTGAAATGGAATTTTTACAAATTCTCAATTGGAAAAGGAAATATTCAAATTTTAATCAATTTTGAGCTGGAATTGGAAATTTCAGAAAAGAATTTAAAGTCTACATTGGAACAGGGAACTTTTCAAAATAAACCTAATTCTTAGTTGGAGCGGGTAATTTTCGAAAAAAAATTAAAACTCTGGATTGGAACAGGGTATTTTTTAATTTTAAAAACATCTGACCTAGAACGGGAAATTTTTAAAAGAATTTAAATTCTGGATTGGAGCCGGGAATTTCTCAAAAGAAATTTAATTCTGAGTTCAAACGGGATATTTTCGAAAAGTATTGAAATTTCAACTTTTTGGAAAATTCCAATTAAAACGCTTTAAAATATGAAATCATTGACATCTTTTTGAAACTATAAGCTTAAAATTTTGAATCTTGAATTGAAAAAAAATGTTACTGCGCTTCAAATTTTCGTAATCATCAAAATAACCATTTAATTAATAGAAAATGTCTGAAATATTGCTATGAAACTGGCACTACAAGATAAGAATGACTCATGACCATTTTTCTCTAAAAATAATAAATTTAACGTAAATTTTAGTCAAAAAACGATAAAAAAATTACAATCCTGAATATTTATAAGTTAAATAGTATGCTTACGATAAATATTGCTAAGAGTATTTCAACTAGAACATCCAATGATACAGATTGTTTAAAATTGCATTTAAATAAATCAATATAAATCATTTGCTTGTAAGCGGCATTTGGTCATCACGTTGCAGGGCAGGAAACAGTGGGTCGAACAACTATCGTGTAAGCAGTATTTAATAATAAAGATAACAGTTAGATTGCAATTAACCCAGGGGGAACTGGAAACTCCTAAAAACGTCCTTAGGCATGTACCTCTATCTATGCCATGTGATTTGGTGTCTTTGGATCTTTTCATGCCTGCAAAGGGTCCTCGCAGGATGTCCTCAAGACGTCCGCCAAAATGCATTTATACTCTAGGACAACTTTATATGATATGAATTGGATATGAACTGCTTGATGTCTAACATTCTTTGGACCACTCATTACATTCCTCCGTTGGATCCGGGAAATGAACCTAATATCCAAGTGACTTCTGAACGCCTTCTACGGGGAAGTTTGATTTTGAAAGACTCCCGCTTTCTACCTATAGGCAACCTAAGTAGAAATTTCCCCAACTTGTCTGGCCCAGCAATTGATGCCATACCGGGTAAAAATATTTGGTCTTGATTTAGTCTTGGATTAAGACTAATCCAAGAAAATTTCAAGTTATTGTGTATGTTTATAGCTCGTGAGACGGACCCAGACAAGGTTGTTTGACTTCCGAAGTTCAGGAATAATTCTCTTTAAATTTTACAAAATCACTGTAAAAACTAGAGATCTCTTTTTTTACGGTATCATTTTTTTCGTGTCCTGTTTTTGAATAGGATAACTTCATGCTGTTATTTTCAATGCAAAACAAACGATTCAGGGATCCCATCAGTGGTCTCATTTTAGTACCACTCGATACTGTTTTTTCTGAGTCTTATTGTAATACCTGAAACTAGCCCTGAAATAATCATTTATTTTTACAGTGATGTTTATATTATTTATATTCATGGTATTTATTTTTTATCTTATTATAAATTTGTTCACCTGCAATAATTATGTTTTTTGGACGGTGAATCTAAAAACGCTGTCAATTTGCTCCTATCTCTAACAGTATACATACTTGTATTTTGTAAAAAATGATAGTTTTAATATTTATATGGAATATTTTATATGCCTGTAGTTGTTGAAGAGATTCAAGATAAAATCTAGAAAAAATATTTTTACCCGGCATGGCACTCGTGAGTCCTGAAACCAGGAAAACTCGTGGGCCAGAGCAAAATATCGAGGGCAGTTTAATTATCACGCCCAGCAAGCTTTATCAAAGAACTAACGCAGGTTAGGATATAGTCAAGAATATCCTGTATTCAGAAATCGTAAGCTGATCACGAAAGTCTTATCTGGTTGCTTTCGGACGTTGCACCAGGTTAACAACGACATAATCTTCGAGGAATGGTGGATAATTTTTACACTAAGGGTAAAATGTGATCATCAGTTTATTCGCGACAGGACGATTTTAATAGAGTGTCGCACCAGGTCTTTACAATAAAATTCTACAGGAAGTCTTCTACAAATTTATGTCCAGGATGACCAAAATTGATATATCAAATCTGAATTTTTATCTCAATTCTACATAGGATAGAATAGGACCGAATAGGATAGGATAGTAGGGAGAGTTGGAGCGGTGTAGACGCATCTCGCCTACTTTGACTAATTTTGAAATAATAAATTCAGTAAAACTATTTTGATATCGTATTCATTGATTAAAACTGGGACGTTTGAAGGTGATAAAAATGTTGAAATGTAGCTCAAGTTTGAAGTGATTAATTAAGTGTTAATAACTCTACTTTTGAGTAAACATAGATTTGACGAAAGGCGGTTGTGTCTGATTGATGATTGTGCTTAACTGACAGTTACAGAGTTATACCTGCAGATAAATCATGTTCTTTTGTGTCAGCGAAACTCGATCACCCGCAGAAACTGGTACCTCACATTTTCCCACAAAACTCACCTGACAACAACTCCACGATAAGAGAAATGTCGAATCTACCTTTTGAATTCCAGACACAAAGTCGACTAAAGAGGCTAATACTAGATTTTTCTGCATAGAAAGCAATTCTTGACTCAAATTCAAAATTTAAATTTAAACTCTGAAACAGCGGCTAAATATCTACATACATACACAATTTAGGAAAAGTAATAATCCGCAAATTCACACATTTCTAAAAATTACTATTTTCCAAACAACCTTAAAGCGATATTTAAACAAAATCTTATCTTTCGATAAATTGACGTAAACATTTATGCCTTCATTGAAAGCTTACAAATCAAAATTAGATTTCCAACTACTTCCTTTCCGGCTGATTAGAGAAAATTATATAACAAAAGAAAAAAGAGGGAGAAAAAGGAAAGAGTCAACCAAAACCAATCTCTCACTTTTTTCTTATTCCTTATCCGTCTGTTTTACAAACATGTTTTGAAGCCAATAATTTAGACCTTCTCGTCAGGGATTATTTGTAGAAAAACTACTGGAATGAACAATAGAAACTTGTATAAATAAAAATCCACATAATACCTTAAAATAACAGCAAATAGGATAATATAAAGAGATATTATGTCCATTCGTTGGTAAATTTCTCCATGTTTCTTCTGTTTTTAAACTCAAAACATACTTTGTTATTATTATCAAAATCTTGTTAAAAAAATCCCATAAAATTTAAACGGTCAATCTCAGTTTTTTACTGATTGAATAAATTCTTTAATATTTTTTACCGGTCCTCCAGTCATATCGATTTCAATGCAGATTGAATCACTAGAAATTGAAAAATAAAACATTAGAAAAATAGTTCAATTTTTTTAAATTTCTCAGAGTGGATAAGAAATTCAATTTCGCAGTAAATATTAAAGGGAAATTTTCATAAACTTAGAGAAAAAATAAAAGAATATATTTGAGCACATTGCGCACTACAAATAATATCTTGATAATCGATATTTATTATTTTCCTCGAATAAAACTATCATGTCTGCTTTGCTTTTTTAAAATAAAATTGAAATTCAACTTTAATAGGTAAAAGGAGTCAGTAATTGATTAATTGATAGAAAAACTTTAAAAGGGAAATAGTTTTCCCATGCAGATTATGTTCGCTCATAACAATGAGAGATAAATCTATTTTAACTACGACGAATGCTGACGACAAAAAAAACACCTTCGGGATTCACGTAACAATCTCATGTTCACTACTAGCAATCGAGATCACAAGTCTGTCAAGCTGTAAGAGTGTTATAGCAACTAACCACTAACCCAGAAACTCAAAACTACAATTTTTTTAGAATTAAGATTGTTACCTTAAATTAACAGATCAATTTTCCAGGAAATTTATTTTCTAGTTTAAGCCTAATTTTTCATCATAAAGCTTGCCAAATAGGCCCTTCTATCTTGCAAGTTACAAATGATTTACTTGAGAATACTTCAACTTAAATGGTACAATTTTAAGAGATTCAATCTGAAATTGTATCTTGAAGTAGATTATTATTCGGTTTGAACGAGTTGTCCTGTAAATTTGTTCAAATTAAAGATTACCTGCGAAAGGTTGAAGTATTCAGTAGAGTGAACTTCACATTCTTAGATCTTTTAAATATTCCAATTGAAAAATAATGTTTGTCAGAAAGGCGATTTTCGTTTAAGTCAGAAAATAATTTTAGGATCGTCTAAATTTAGAGTGTCAAGAATTTAAATTAGGGGATGTTTTTAGGTGTTGACCAGACAATTGAATTGAATAAGGTGTTAAATTTTGTTGGTCTACTGATATAATTTTTTACCTTCTTATTCAGTAAAGAAATTAGGCTGTGATAAATTTGTAAACAGAGTGACAATAGAGTGAATGGCGCCTGAAAAAAGACCTTGGATACTAATCGGCCCATGTGGAGTACCACACATAACAATTTTGTGAGGCTCTTCACTTGGGGTGATCGCTAGAGAGATTGATCAGCAGCCTGGGTCGGAGCAGTGTTGCGGAACGAACGTGTCATTTAAATAAATAACACGAGAATTCTAGATCAATCTAAAAAATCTATACACCCTGCCTCCCAGTACTGCTTTTTTAATTGTGTTAATTGGCGAATTTGCAATGTAAACATCTTCAAAATTAATCACAGTCGAAAATGGAAAACATATCACTATAAAAACTAGAGATCTCTTTTTTTATGGTATCATTTTTTTCTTGTCCTGTTTTTGAATATAATAACTTCATGCTGTTATTTTCATTGTAAAACACATGAATCTGGGTTTCTAGAATTCTAGAATTTATTTTAAGAACATCTTATTACTATATAAAATCGCTCATTAAGGGCATGTGATACTTCAATCGGGTTCAGTTTCCCCGGGTTTTTGTCCACAAAACTTGAACTTTTTAAGAACTGAATTCGGAGATGCTATAAAATAGAATAACGGACGTCCCCGAACTCTTTTTTTAAGGGATAATATCAAAAAAATATATTCTGCTAAATACAATTATTCTGTATATGCACTATTTGGAGGTTAGGATCGGTTGTCAAGTCTCTGTCATTCCGATAATGTCGGTATCTGTTGTACCGAGTGGCATAGAGGGCGTCCTAACGAGCATAAATTAAATTATTTATGAAATATATTTTTTGGATTGCCTACAAAGAAGCTTAGTTCCGGGACATTAGTTACTATGTTTTATTACTTATCCTAAGTTTTCTACCAATAATATTATTTAGTTTTGAACTAAAGCTGCGGGGAGAATTGTAACACACATAACCTCAAAATACACAAATATTAATCAAATTTAGCAAAATGATTTTTTTTTATAATTATTCCACAACAGAAGAGTTCGGGGACGTCCGTTAGCATGTTCGCTATCATTCCCCAAATTTTTAAGGCAAAATCTTTATTATTGTAGGAAAAAAGCCGGAGGAACCTAACACTGCTAAAATCGATAATTTTTTAAGTATCACATACCCTTAACTTATTATTTCATTCTTCGCTTCTAATTTCTAGTGGGATTAAATCTCATATTTAAATAAAAGTTACAGACTATTCAAAGCCGATTAAAATTTAATTAAAATGGGATGAAAGCCATTGTAGCTATTTTAATGTTCATTTTAAATTATTATTATTAATTACATTTTATAGTACCTTAAATTGAAGCATACATTTTAATTTGATAATTAGGCAATAAAAAGAAGAAACTGTAATAAGCGCGCTATTTTTGCTAGTAGAGTGGTCTTTATTTATGAAGAAAATTTAAAAAAATGTTTTTGCTTCAGCTGGCGGAATTTGTTCGGATGTCCAAAAAAAGAAAGTACAACGAGCTAAAACGGTTAATATTTACCCACCAAACATGGGCCTTGGAACTTCCTATGCTATGTACATACATATGGGAGAAATCACGCGAAACCGAAAAATCTGCATAACTTTTTCAATTTCATTATAGTCAAGACACAACATTTTGGAAAATCACAAAATGGAGGCCATCTAAGTGGGCCAAAAACGCTATTTTTTAAAGTTATTAATAAAGGGTGACTACAAATTTTAGAAACATGGAATAATTTAATCTCAAGCGAATTCAAGATCTGAAAATCCAAAATTTTGAAAAATACAAAATGGCGGCCAATTCAACATTATAAAAAAGGCAAACATTTTGTTTTCCCGAAGTTTAAAAGTAATACTTTGAAAACTGTGAGAAAAACCTATTTTTTGATTCCAGATCAATTTTTGTCCGAGTAGATAGAATGATGCGAATAAAAATTGAAAAAGTTAACCGATTTGGCTGAAATTTGGTGTACTTTTTTTGATATATAAAGATCGAAAATAAAACTGAAGAATAAAAAGTAACATAGAGAATATTTTCTCAATTAAAAATTGAAATATGGTAAAATCAGGAACGTGAAAATGTGATTTCTAATAAGGATGCGGTTCTACCCTTGACACATGGTATACTGATGGCCTGGCCATTAACATGTGCGCTAATAAGCGACATAAACCTCAGCAACGGTATATAGCGGCTAGCATCCCTTCCGGCATCAGCATATATATCTATCAAAGATCGCCGGAACGTCATAATTGGCGACACATTCATATCGCTTGTCATCCATCTACTTGTAAAGTCGAGGGTTCTCTTCGCACCTCATAGTTTACATATGTTCGCTTTTCCAACCCCTTTGCTAATTAACTGTCGCTATAAATCTTAATACTGCCCCCAACACACCGGAAAAGTCTGTTATATCGTTCATCATAAAATTCACTTAGATTTACAACCAAATTCCAAGTTATTTTCCGAGTTTCCCAGTTTTTCCTGCTTTCTTCCCGGTTGGAAATATCAAACCTCCTGTTACTAGAAGCACGAATAAAACGCATGTAACATAATATTTTACCACGTACAATTTTACTTATTGAAAGTGAAGGAATATGTGAGGCTCGACGTGAGGTTATTTGTCATTTAGAAGCATCAGAACTTTTCACCTTGTTTAATATTTGATCCCATTTATACGGATTAAAAAAAAAATTTTTTTGGATCCAAAGAAATGCATTTCTTTGATTCCATTTATTTGAGCCATGAAAACCGTTTACTTAATTTACTGAATATTGTTTAAACGCAACAAACTCGTGCATTGATGCAAAGAAATCATTTCTTTGGGCGCTATTTCTTTAAAATAAATAAATATTTCTTGGCCTCAGAATATGAGATAATTAACTCAAGGAATTGATATCATTAAAACTAAGAACCTAGTTTCCTTGAATCTCGCTTTCGCATCCGAAGAAATATTTCTTTAGTTTAATGATTTTGAGCCTTTGAATTAAAAAACAGTCTAATTTAAATAAGTAATTCATTGATGCTTGAAACAACTATTTTGGTTTCTTTGAATCAAAGAAATATTGAGATAAATTAAAGCAATATTAATTAAGTGAAAGCGATATTTCTTTCATGCAAGGGGATTGTTACTGTTGTTCTAATAGAACATGTCATTAGTCGAATAAAGGAATTTCCTCACTTAAGAAAGAATGTATTAACTTGAAAGATCTGTTTCTTTTCATAAATAGAATGAAGCGATTTATACCCAATAAACATTTCCTTCAAGTGAAGAAATATATTTTTGAAATAACTTCATACAATATTCGTTCGAAAAAATATTTTGGTAAAATTCTTTATTTATACCGAGTAGTTCAGAACTATGCCGTCAGGTGCGCAGAGTTTATGGTCACACAATAGAAATTTTTGTACTTTATCAATTCGAAATTGTTAAACGATAGAAGAACTTTTTCTGTTTGAGTAAATTGTTCTTTGAATCAATTAATATTTTATCAACTCTGTGTTACGCATCTTAGAAACAAATACATATTTATTTCCGTTACAAACAATTTCTTCGCTGCAAAGAAATGTTTATTTTACCAAAAAATACGCTTATTATTATTATAGTTACATTTATTTGTATGTAATAATTATCTTCTTGAACTTACGCCATACTTCTTTACATTACAGAACTCACCTAATCATATCAAATACTTATTATTACAGCCACATTATGCTCTACCATTTCTTTGATTCAAATAAGTTTTTTTCTCAGTGTGGGTTTTAAGTTTTTACTATGATTATTTGATTGAAACTACTAAAATCTTGTTTTATTATGACTGCTAAATTGACATGGTGTAGTGCTGCCGACTCCCAAAGACGTTTATTTCACTGAATGAATAAGTATTTCACTGATTGTCAGTGACTTATTTCCGCAGCTATTTCAATCAGTTAGATTTCACTGATTCAGATCTAAAGGGTTCGAATCTGCCCTCTATTTTTTTCCATCAAGTGTAGTTTAATAGATATTTGCAACTCAATTAAAAATTTAACCATTTTTTAGAGGTCAACACGAATACACCCTTAGACATAATTAGTTCGACGCAACAAAATTACGAATAATTGAAAAGCCTCTATTTCAGTTAATATTTAATGTTTACATTCTCATTCATGAAAGTGTAATGTAATCGTCCAAATTTTCGATCTCTGGTTTTTAACGGATCTTTACGTTTCTGCACTCACTAGATTCCGAAAATCATAAAATTTTGTCGGTGTCTGTCTGTCTGTCTGTATGTCTGTCTGTATGTATATCTGTATGTCTGTATGTATGGTTACCTGAATGCTGTAGCCTCGCTAACTTTTGAAGGATTTGTCGAATCGAGTCAGCCTTTGATAAACTTCTAAGGGTCCCAAAATGAAGGTTGAGTTCGTTAACCAGATATTTTCAACCAAGATAAAAAATTTTAGAGCTTTTTCAAAATATAAAAAAAAAATGTTGTTCAAGTTTCAGACATCTTTTCCAAGTTCCTTTTAGATGGGCGATAATCTTGAAAGGTATCCTAATGAAATTTTTTATTTCGATAAAAATTCAAAAAGTGATACACTTTTCAATATTTTGAAAATTTCCAAAAAATAAAAAAAATAAAAATTTCTGATAGATTGAAAAATATCAAAATTTAAAAAGTAAAAGCATTTTCAAATTTTAAAACAAAATTTTCCGTTTCATTTTGTTTACATGTTTTTATTCTTTCAAAAGCAATCACTGTTGTTGAGCGCGCAGCGCGAGTATCGCAATGAGAATGTAATCGACAAGGCCGTAGGTGCTTTGAGAACCCTCTTTAAAGTCAAATTGAAAAAAAACATGTTTAATTTCACTTTATGATTGTAGTTTATGAGGGGTTTGAATAACAGTTTTTGATTTGCGCGCTCAAACTGGGCGCATTTTCAGGGCAGCTGAGAATAAAAATTAGTGCAAAGTAAGGAGAAAATATTAAAGTCATCATGAAAAATAAAAATTGTACATTGTTTTGCAATATCTGAATAAGCAGTACCAGATCGAGGTACAGAAGTAAATATAATATAAATTAGATATAATAGTGTTGAACATAATGTATAGAAAAGTTCATATTTTTGACAAAATCGAGTGCGAAGCACGAGATGCGTGATAAGAATGTGTTCGTTAAAGCCGAAGGAGCTTTAGCGAAAGAGAATTCATAATCATCAAATCTGTGAACAAATGTCTGAAAAATACAAAGACCGAGCGCGAAGCGCGAGAACCTGCAGTCGCGCGCCCTAGGCGCGCTCAAACTTGCGAGCGAAGCGAACCGCGCGCAATGAGAATGTGCCCGCCCAGCTGGCATATTTTTTAATATAAACTAGGGCCATGTTTATTAATTTTGTATAACAAAAAATAATCTGAAAACAAATTCGAATTCGGATAAACCATTCTTGAGATATCATGAAAATTCTGCACCCCTGTTTCCGTATGGGTCAAACATGCTGCGAAGCACTCAGGGTTTTTTGGGTCGCTAACATCGACTCTGAAGTTGGATTTTCAAAACTCAAAATGGCTCACCCATGGCGGACCATATGCAAACAATTTTTAAATATCAAGAAACTCAGTATGATAACTCAAAATGACTAACTCTGGGGCTTTTTGGGTCTCTGATAACAGATATGAAGTCAGATTTCTAGAATTCCAAATGACTGTGCCAATATGCCAGACCATACGTAAGAAAAATGTTTTTATTTACATGATATGGGCACAACCATTAGGAATTTGAAAAATTTCAACTTTAAATTCGTGATCAGTGAACCAAAAAGTCTCAGAGTTAGTAATTTTAAGTTATGACACTGAGTTTCTTGATATTTAATATTTTTCATATATGGCCCGCCATGTTGGATTAGGAATTTTTGGAAGAAAAAAAAACGAAAAACAGGTACAGTACGGATCACCTGGATTCAAGATTCTTTTCAGATTATTGTTGGCATGAAAAAATGAATAAATATGGCCCTATTTCACATTCAAAAACTAAATATTAACTATAGTATAATTCAATTATTCAAATTTTTTTTCCACTTTTCGAAAGTTTTTTTAGATTGTTTCAAGAACTTACTGTTGCAAATATCTATTTAACTACACCTGATTTCAACAAATAGAAGGCAGGCGACGCGGCGGGAATTGCGGCGCGGTGGATTAAAAAAAATATATACTTATTATTAACGAGTGAGGTTTGGTTCAGTATATGCAATTATGAATGCAATATCGAATAGTAATAAAATTAGGCTATTTAAGATAATTGTTTATTTTTTAAGTTGAAAAGTTTATTTTGGGTGTTTCTCGTCCATTATGACAGCTTTGCAAACATCATTGAAGCTTACACTACTTCGGTCCAAATGTATTAAAAATTTGTTAATATTGATCTTCTGACTATTCCAAACGATTTTATGTGTCACATATAGGCAAAGTTAGTTAATATCTGCACATAAAAGTCCTTTTTCAGTACCATGCACAAGCGGGCAATACGGCGCAGACGGCCATTTTAATGGTAAAATGTCGAAATTTTGAATCTTGTATGTTCACAGCTTTGGATGGTAATCAGTCCCAAAATAGAACCTCAAATTTATTTTTTAAAACTGAAAATTAATATAGAAATCTGAATTTACTGAAATTGTGCATTCGATTGTAAGAAAATTATTTTTAATTTGCACACCACGGAGAAAAATGGATAGTCAAACTTGAAGTGTCAAGATTTAGATGGTCAGTTTGATCATCTTGATAGTCTCAAGTACCATCCACAATTTTTTCTTCATAGTCCGGCAGAACATAATTTTATAGTCTATTTGAATATCGACAGGTGATTCAGACTCACTATCAGTATAGTCAAATCGACATTCCAGAATGTCAAACAGAAGTGGCTGTGTCACGACCTCTACCGAACGCCGAGCGAATACACCCGACACCCAAAACGCATTTTTGGAGCGACTGACGTTCGGTGTCACGTTTGCCGTGTTTTACAAAACTTTTAATTAGTTTAAACCATCTGTTGATACTTCAAACATGTGTCGAGAGTAAATATAATGTGGATAACATGTTGGAGAGTGGGTTGAGTAGTTTTCGTTCTGATTTTGAACGTCAAATTCGATACTTCCGAGGGATTAAGGACAAAGGCGTCACTCATTAATTAGTGCATATTCTCAACATTTTCGACCGAAAATGTGCTCAGAATTTCGTAATTCGTTGATAAAGAAACAAGACTTGCGAGATTAGTAATACGCATTTATGTTGTTTTCTAAATTTTCCAGTATTAATGTTTTAATTCAGTGCGGTGACGCCGTTTCCTTAGCCTCTCGTGCTCAAGGTAATATCGTGTGAAAGTTTTTATATATATACAATCATGTCTCAGTCATCCTACACTTCAAAAATAATAAAGATGCTTTCAGAATTGATGGATTTTATATCAGTTTTCATGTTTTTCAGGTTTCATTCAATCATTTAATTTCCGTTTCTCGTCTCTCTTACTCTAAGGAATATACATGTAGGTAGAAGAAGGACAAAAGATAATAAAGTTGACCCCCTGATATGATTAAGTTAACATTCTAGAATAATCAAACTAAAATTCCTGAGATAATCAGGTTTAAACTCCAGGATCGTAAACTTTACACTCTGGGATAGTGAAGCTAACCGTCAAATTTTGACACTCCATGGATGGTACGCTAGACCATCTAGGGGGCTGTCTCATAGTTAAAACTGAAATATTGTCAGTCTGACACTATAGATAGTCTAGATCTTCAGGCTGACTAGCCATTTTTCTCTGTGCAGATAAAATAATATTGCGCGCCGCATTACCCGACTGGTAGGGTAAGTTGACGCACGTGGACTTATTTGTAAGTCTTAATAATTAAGTATTATAATTGATAGAGATTCAATTTTTCATATGAATAAAGTAAAGCTCAGATATTTATTACGTGTTTCATATCTTTTCATTACATTATCGAATATATTTCTCTATCTACCGATTAATACATGTTATGCGCGCCACATTACCCGCTTCTCCCCTATTATGTGTTTATAATACACTGTTAGAAAAATCTGTACTAGATTTAGTATACATGTAATGGAAGCAAGAATGCACAACATGAAATTAAATTTAGTATACGCGTATTCTAAATTAAGTATACATGTATACGAAATTTAGTATACGCATATATACGCGTTCTGTTTCGCGTGAGTTCCGTCTTTATCATCTGTAAACATGATCAGATGAAAAATGAAATTAAAGAACAAAGTTTTAATTTTTAAATAATGATATCGTTAAGCTACATTTACGTTGATAAATTAAGCAAACCTTTTAAAGAGAGGACATCGCAGAACCTCGCAGAAAGAAGCCGAACCTTTTAGCATTACAAAAAACTCAAACAAATGCCACCGACCACGTTGACCGACTAGCCTAAATCAAAACGCGCTTGCGCGGCTGAATATAGTAAACACGTATATGAATCTTAGTATACAGAAACTATGAAATTCATATACGTGAAAGAAACTTACTGTACATTTAATAAATTCAGTATGCATATAGCATCATAAAAGAAATTTAGTATACGTAAGTATACTAAAATTACAAAGTGTAATGAATTTAGTAAACATATAGGAAATTTAATATGCTCGTGTATACTAAAATCGCAAACATTTCTAACAGTGTACAGTTAATATATTAAAAGCAACTGTGACGTTGAATAAATCTAAGCAGACAATTAATACATCGAAATTTATATAAAAATTATTTATTATTATATATATTATATTATTATATATATTATATTATTATATATTATTATTATTTACTAATAATTTTAAACTGAAACATTTTCAGATTAAATAACTGAAGATGGGCACCATCATGTGCCGAAACGTCTGATGCAATTGTAGTCTAATTGTACTCAGTTTCACAGGACCCTAAATTCATTCACATTACTAGTTTTGATTTGAAAAAAGATAATTAAAAAAGGGAGTGGCTAAACATACCAAAGAAATCCGGCTAATTGTACCGAAATTCTGGCACATGTAGCTACAGCCACGACCATACAAAAAAATAATTTTCAACAAATCTTGATCAATAGCCGGAAATAACCTACAAGATTATTAAACAAACATTACTAATCTATATGTTCTAATTTGAAAAATGCAACATAAAGTTGATTTTTAAAATTACAAGACTTTTATGGCAGAATAAATCGAGGACTTGCAAAGAATTTTGAATAAACTTAATACAAGTATGAAAAACATGGACCTCAAAATTAACGTAAATAAAACAAAAATCATAGTGTT
>CAKNWW010258006.1:0-17619 GCA_932074435.1 Andricus kollari | reverse complement strand
AATTATAAATAAGTATGAGGAAAGAAGGTGACTTCTTAAATGTCTCTTCTTTCACTTCCATCGGTCTTTCTTGTTTAAATAATAACTTGAACAAGTAACTATATTTAACTCTAAAAATAAGAGTTTTGAAGATCTCTAAATTATTATTTCTATCATTAATATTATTTTTAACTATTATTCATAAATCACGATTTAACTGAAATCAAAACAAAGATGCTTGCACTGTACATGTTTTTCTTGACTTTCTGTTTTTTTATGAAAACAAAAATCATCGTTCTATGCCATTATTAAGAAAGCTATGTTTGGTTTTATTTTTTACCCTGTAGTGAAGAATTTTTGTTGCAAAATAGTATTCCTCATACACAAAAGCGAAAAAATTCTGCACTTAACAAAATTATTACACTATAAGACGGCTCGTGGCACTTATACCTTACAACACTTCAATTGTTTATTTCATCAGCTTCATAATAAGGCTAGCCCATAATGATTGACTGGAAGATGAGTTAGGTCGCATACATGAAATTAAGCCAATAAAATGAATTTCTGAAATTTTCCACTTATACCATTATGCCGCGTCACCCTTCACATTGTTTTTTAGTATTAAAAAAATGCTTAGAACAAGTAATACTGCTGATATTAAGTGATAAAGAAATATATTAATATGCCTTTCAAAATTATATGAATAAATAATAATGAGAATTCCTTCTATATATGTATGTGAAAATGAATACTGATTATGATTATCTTTCCACTGCGTAATAGAAACCATTTCAGCCTCTCCAAATTGTACACACATCGTAAATCAGTCTGATTTCTAGGCTTTCAGATTGAGGAAAAAGATTTATGAAATACAAACATTTTAGTAAAACAAGCTTTACCTCTCCAGTTCGGCCTAAAAATGTGACAATTAATGTAAAATAACGAATGATGCATCACAGTATATGCTTATTGGAGAATATTCGTTATCCACACTGCTTAAGAAATTCTTCCTAAAACAGTTTCTCACATTTGAAGAAAATGAGGATCATCTATGCTGCTCTTTTCTTTGCCTTGTCAATGTTCCCCCATTCTATTGGTAATTATTATTATTACTATATATAATTATCTACGATCCATTTATTCTGTCCACACTGAAGCTCCTATGCTTCGCTCGCTTCACGCGTCTTCTTTATCTCGCGACTTTTTATATATTGTCAATGTGACAGTTTATTAGTATACGTCAGTTTAACATCTTATCAAATTGTCTTCAACATGAAGTTGTTCCTTTGCATGAAAATGTTCTATTATTATTGATTATAAAGTCAATTAATTTGCACATTAAATTAAAATGAATGCATTTTAAAAGCCATGAAGCATAATTCGAAAATAAATAATGTTTAGTGACTTGGTTACATGATCGTAATTTCAGAATATTTCAATTTTAAAGAAAGTTTGGAACTGATTAATTTTTAATGCTTTCAGTTTAAATTTATTCATTTTAAAAATTATAAATAAAAAATCGTATAATTTTCAACGTTTTTAGAATAAATTATACTCTAAAGGTTCACAGTATTAAAAATTTACTCAATACTACATGAAATGATACACTGCTGTTCCGCTTTACCGTGTGAACGATTTGTGTTGAATTTTTGTCCCAAAAAAATATTTTTTGTTTGTATTGTTGCCATTTAAAAAAATTTGAACTCTGAAGCTAACAATTTTTCCATTTGAAGGAATAAAAAATAAACTACAAATTAAAGCACTCAAAGTGAAACTCTTGAATTTTGAACTTTTTAAATTAAAGTTTAAGTTTTTAATTTCAAAATTTTTTTTCTTCGAATCATCAATAATCTACACGTATAAAATTGAAAGTTTTAACCCATTAATTAATTTTTTTAAATGAAATGCAGATAAACTACAAAATTTCTAACTTTTATAAATTATAGCGTTCAAAGATTGAGATTAAATTCCAAAAATATAAATCCACGGTATCATTATCAATTCTCTAAAGTAAAGATTACGATTAAATTAAGGTGAATACGCATTTCAGAAGTCTTTATTTTTGACCTAAGCAAATATATATGTAGATAATTTTCGCCACTACTATATCATATAATTGAATTATATAATTACTTTTGATAATTTATTCAGTATTACTTACTCAGTATATAATTTAATGCGAGTATACTTTTAGTATGGGTCTCCATAAACATTATCTTTGAAAAAGGTTTAATACTCCCAGCATAACCTCAAAACAAACTTTTTTTACTTTAGCAATGATATGAATTCCATTTGTCTTAAAAAAAAGGTAAACTAAATATTTGGCTGAATTGGGAATAAAAATTTCGCTGTTACACGTTAAAATATTATTTTGCTTGCTTACTTACTTTAAACGTTTTCGGACCATTGAGCTTCTCATTTAAAATAAGAGCTTTCTCTTTAATCATTGGCCCGAATAGAGGATCACCTCTGCCTCTGACTTGATTAAACAATTTTAAGACAGCAGAATCCAAAACCACATTATCACTTTGAAGATTTCTTTTTTATAAATCCACAATTTTCCATCTTATTTTTTAAAAGAAATTTGCCAGCTTTCAGATTCTTGTAAGTTCCCTCAGCGATACCATATTTTTGTAAAATAGACTGTTTTGAGGCACCTGTTTTCACTTCGTCTGACGGTTTATATTTTTCTTCGAACGATAAACGCTTCCTCTTACTGTCCTTTGACATTTTTGTAATACCGAAACACTGAAAACGAATCAGAAGCGATCTAAACCGAATTTCCTGCGACCTTTTTACAACTGTCTGAAAATGACTGAAGCAGATGACGCGATTAACCGCCGCGGGCACTGGCTGCTTTTTTCATACACCCCTGCGTTGTTACGGGTACTGCGGCCCCCTGGCACTACCTTTCTGATCCACCGGGAACGGGTAAAGCGGGACTGTGGTGTAATTTAAAATGATACTCCTAATGTTTTCAATCTCAAATTTTATAATAACGTGGTCCAAGGGGGAGGGTCAAAAATAGGGGTGAAAATTAATTTGGAGTTTTTTTGAATAAAGGGTTCTTTTTTCTTTGCGTTTTACCGAAAGGAAAGCTTAGGTTTCTTCTTTAAATACCTTCAGGCTAAAAATTCAACATTTTATTATTTATTTATAAAAATAAGCATTCAGTAGGTTTCAAGCGGATACGATCTTTCATTAACGATTTATAACTCTTTTAGTATCAATTAGGCATTATTTAATGACTTGGAAAAATCTTTAATGAACGGGACATGACCAGAAATTTGTTTTTTTAGATACCACCCTGAAAAATTTTAGATACATATTGATAATTTGACTGCTAATATTGTACAATAATTTCTAATTGATGGCCTTAAGGATTCAACAATTTTTAATTGAAATCCTTATGAATCCAAAATAGTTTCAGATTCAAAAACTAAAAATGTTAGGACAATTTCACTTTTGAATCTTTCAAAATTGCAACATTATACTGAAAGTGCTGATAGTCAGTTTTATATTCAAACCGTACATATATACGTACGTATATTTTAAACATACAAAATTTTCTGGTTATTTCAGAATTAAATTTCATCACGATAAATTCAAAAGAATGAAAAATTAGGAAAATAATTTGTCAGATTTGTTTAGAACTCAACTCAAAAAAAGACAATTCTGAATTTTTTTGTACCATTTTGAAAAATTTTTAATTTACAATGTAGTATCTCAAAATTGTCCGATTGTCAGCTTTCCAAATTCTAATTTGAAAGTATTCAATTTTGAACATTTAACAATTTTCATATTTTTGCAATTTTAATGTGAATTCATTAAATTTCTAGATTCTTCAACTGAAAATATAATTGTTTCATTTTTAACGTCTTGGAGTAGAAATTATACAGTTTCAACTCCTTTCTCTTGAAATTGGCCAATTTTGAACATTGTTGTCTCAAATTTTTCAATTTAGAGAGCTTCTGTGGAAAAATTTTCAATTTCCCAAATTTCACCTGATCCAAAATTATTTCATTTCGAACGTTTTCAATTCAAAATTGTTCAATAAACAGTTTTGTTAAAATTACAAGCGCTTTATCTGAAATTATTATTTATTGTTCCAAAAATTTGAGAAATTCTTAATATTAAAATTTTTGTTTAATAATGGATTCTTAGATATTAAATCTATGATATTTTGAATCTTAGCAAATTAAAAACCATGGACGCGAACGCGCGTGTATTTACTGTCAATAAAAACATTTAATATAACATATCTAATGTTAAATATAGTAAGGGCCGTGGCTACGTGTACCGAAATTCCGGTACAAATAGCTGGATTTTTTCGGTACAAATAAGGGGATCTGGATAGAGGCTATTTATACCTGAATTTTTGGTACGTATAGCTGGATTTTTTCCTTACGCGTAGACACTTCCTATAATAAACACATATAAGAACATATCTAGTTTTAAGTATATTGTTAATTGTATCTCAATTACTATATAAATGTATTTATATCCTACGCTTCATTAAGTTAGAGTTTTCAGAAATATAAACAAAACATGGTATTGTTTTGAGTTGGAAGACCATTCTTAACATTTTAATTTATGTAGCTTCAATCATTTTCGGTATTCGAAATTTTAATATTTCGCATGTATTTGCCTCAGAGAACAATTTAAAGGAAAACTTTTTTTATTTGTGTACGTTTTATGAACTAAGATTTTATGACTTTTTCAGAGTTAGCCATGAATTCAGAGTTATTCATGAATTCATTCAGGTATTAGATTGATGTAAAATTTGACTGCGTCAATTTGCATCATATCTCCATGTTTTGAGTTAGAAAAAACGTTACTTACGAACATGTCTGCCTGTCTGTCTGTCTGTAGTTCGTAGTCTGTAGCCTATAGGCACGATAACTTTTCAAAGACTGATCGCTATACGAGTAATATACCCTCTTTCGAACTCAAAACAAAACGCTTATAAAACACGCAGGATCATTCTATTTTTCAAACGTCGGTAAAATAGATATTCTTGTTTAATCGGTATACATAGTCCAAACATGCAGAATCTCAAAAAATAAAGGGTTATATCCCAGGTACCAATATTTCTATTTTTATTTTTAAAAGAAAGGAACAGCATCGTCCAAATTCAGCTTGTGGGAAATAATTAAATGATGTTATCATGATTATTAATGTGCAGTACAGGATAGAAAACAGCACATGAATTCCACGTTTTATTAACTTTGTATAGAGCAATGGATGTTAGCCGGAAGATGCTGCCACGATCTACCCTACTTTTTTAATGTAGTCTAATTTTTCCCGGATTTTCTGTTTTCGTAGATAAGATGTTAGAGTCAACAGTTTTAAACTAACCAACAATATTGCACGCGTTTTCCAATGTAATCTTTCTAATTAATATTTTTAATATTGAATTTATACATTTTTCTTTCGTTTTACAGAATCAAGTTCACCGGTCAGAACGCGTGAACACATCAACTCGCTTACAGAACCCAGTACGTCTGGACGCCCACCTCACCTTGCCAACATGAACGACATACCTTTAACATACGGAAAATTAACACGACATCAGCCTCGTTCCCAACCTCGTAATGTCATGGAACATGGTAAAGAAGAAAAAAATAATGATCTTTTCTACAAAAACGAAAAAGGTCAATATATGCCACTCATCAACCGAAGTCACGGTGCAGCAACACGGGATAATAAAATTATTGGCATAATCATTGACAAATATGTTCGTCCAATATATAATAGTAATCACAAAATCGTTATGCTAAGAGAAAATGACCGGAAGCCAATTCGAGTGAGCTTAGAATATGCTGAACGGTTGGGTGTAAATACACCTGCCAAATACATGTAGAAATTGTTGGCGCGATTTTACTATGAATGTAGTGGAAGTAATATGCATATACGTAATTAAAATACAACTTTTCCTACGTTTACTATAGATGTTTAGTGCTCTGAATTATGAGCGTATTATAATTTCTTGTGATTATACTTATTCTTTACAATTTGATTTAAAAAAATGATCAGATTATCATCATCATAGGCCTATCATAGATAGGACACGGTCGTTGCACAAATCCTAAACAATGTTTTAAGCATTTTCATCAGTTCGACTAAAGGGTCCTCATCTTTTCCTGTAACCAGGCTGGCAAGGTCATATACATACCCCTGTGCGCAAAAACATGACTCATTTAACCTACGAATGAAATTATCAATATCGAGTGCCCACCGGGTGTAGGATAACACTCCTCCCTACAGAGAACCCATTTTTACCTTCACTATCACGTTGCGACTATGAAGCGAAGATTCAGCAATACTGTCGCATAGCGTAGAGCGAATCCGCCTATTAACAGTAGAAGCTTCATTATGTTCTGTATATGAAAATTGACTAACTTTTATAATGTATTCAACATTAAAGAAGATAGACTAATTAGTCTGAGTGAATTGGCCTTAAAGTAGGAGTCTCTCTCTCTGGCTTTCGTATGAATATCACTTTGACCTTCTTCCATGCCACAAAAATATTCCATAGCTATGTACGTCCTAAAATAATACACAATGGTCCCAATCAAACATCTAAACCTTTTGAAATCAACGCCGGGAATATACCTTCTTCTGCAGCGGCTATAAATGGGTCGAAACGCGGGATGACCTATATAATTTTTCATTGCGTTATTATCGGGCTTGCTATCCTCAGGCCATTATCACTGACCCTATGTTCCGGGCCGTCAGAGAAGTTCTGCCTAAAGCCGCTGTGCTCCGACGATCACCCAGGTTCGGAACCAGGGAACTGCATCTGCACGAGGAGTTCGAGGATTCTGCTAGCTATTTCTGTCATGTTACAAGTTGGAAAAAGCAATGCCCTCAGTTGACATGTAGAGCTTTTGTTTAAAGCTCTCTGAAGTTTTGCAGTATTAGGTACATTTTGAACGCCTTGACAATGCATTCTCCATGAGTTACTTTTAGCCGATTATATTTCGTTAGTATATCTTGCTACACTAACCTTATATAAATCCGAATATCCAGTATTCCTGGCTTGATTGCATCCTTGTCGAATTTTTTAATAATACGAGGACAATTATCCTCACAAGATTCATGTTTGACCTTATTTACTATATCCATAGCAAAATCAGAAAATTACCATGAGCTGACTTATTCCTCCTCTTAAGTACACACATTTAATCGCTATCAGGTTTTTGGTACAAAACTAGGTAAGCAAATTGTATCGATATCCCTCCTGACACAAATCAGTCTCCTAGGGTGCTCATCAGTTCTTTTGTAGACTATAGAGCTTGTTTTCATGATTAAGAATCCCATTTCTGAACCTGAAAACGCCTTGAAGATGAACACCTCAGCTTTCTTTTGAGATTAAAAAATTAAGAGAAAAAGGACCGAGAATAGAAACCTTGTAAGTTAAAAATGGGCAAGAACGAAATAAATTTGTTTGTAAAAATTTGTTATGACAATTGTGGTTGTTTAGTTTTGGGTTGTAATTAATGGTCAATATTACATAACCTAACAATGAAATCAATATATGAATGCATTCAAACACTGGAAATAAAGCAGATGCCAGTTGTATCCATTAATTAACGAAAAATTCCACTTTTTCCTTACTTTTCCACCACTAATCTTGTTACCTTCAATTTTGTTGAAAAAATAATTGCATAATTTTATTTGGTATTTAACAGAAGCTTCAACCGTGGCTTTTGGGCATTAAACAGGCTCAATATACGATTAAAACATTTAATTGACGTTATTTATGGTAAAAATAGTAACAACATACCAGATGTTGACTTTGCTCTTCTGTCAAAATAAAATTTGTTGACTTTTCCATATCTTGGCAGGTTATTTGGCTCTAAAAGGTCAAAAGAATTGTGTATAAGATCTTCGAAATGCACAATATGATATTTCGACGCTGAAAGTTTACTTTTTCACAATTTAAGGCTAGTTTTCTGAAATTAACCTTAATTTAAATTTCCAATCGTCTTGTGTCTGTTTAGGAACCCAAAATTACGGGTAAAACATCTTAAAAAAAAAAATAAAAATTATGAAATTTTTATGCAAGGGGCATACAACAAATTTCAAGGGTTAGTGAAAAAAATGTATGCACCTATATTGCACAGATGCCCCTGCATAGATATTATATGTAAGGTGAGTCAATACATACATCAAGGATGCCCCTAAGAAATATATAGGCGTCCCCAGAACATGATATTTATTAAACAGAAATATATTTTAGAGAGTAAGTGAAGAGCAGCCCAGTGACGTTTGCTCATGCGCACTCCGTCGCCGGGTCAACAAAAACTTTACGCCCGCTACACATGAAAGTTTACGCCCCCTACACATGAAAGTTTACGCCCGCTTCATGAAACTTTACACCCGCTACAAATACACTGTCCCCCGCAAGTGAGAATATGGAGGAATTGATCTTTATCTTTGAAAAATTGTATTCCTAGACCCGACAGTCTCCCTTCTGCAAAGTACGTTATTTCTTTCTTTCACCTATAAGCTAAAATCGTAAAGTACACCAAACATCCTCTATCTGCTTCACATGCTTGTTTTCAAGGAGGGGGACAAAAAGTATGGTGTGTATCAAGGGCGTAAAGCTATTTTGCCTTCTTTACGCCCTCGATGCACAATATACTATTTTATCACACCGCCATGACAAGTGCGATTTTAGTTACTGTGAAGGGGCGACGGACAACGGGATGGGGTCAACTTTGCACGTAGCAGCTTTGCACGTGCCCAACTGTGCACGTCGATGGCCAGACGGACAACTGTGCACGTCATTAGTCAGACGGACAACTGTGCACGTGCCAACTGCGTACATGTCATCTGTGCACGTGCACAGTCGTCACTTGGATAGCTGTGCACGAGCACAGTTGCCCAAGTGACAATTGTGCACGTCGAAATTTCAACGTGCACAGATGGGTTCCTGTGAACTTGGACGTGCACAGATGTCACATTCCCAACTGTGCACGTGCACAGATGTCACATTCCCAACTGTGCACGTTTACAGATTTCACTTTCCCAACTGCTCACGTGCACAGATTTCACTTGTCCAACTGTGCACATGCACAGATGTCACTTGTCCAACAGTGCACGTGCACAAATGTCACTTTCCCAACTGTGCACGTGCACAGATGACACTTGCCCAACTGTGCACGTGCACAGATGGGACTTGTCCAACTGTACACGTGCGCAGATGAAACTTAACTATCTGTGCACTAACTGCACTAACTGTTCAAATTCTTTAAATTTTCTGAATTCCTTTGAATCTCTGAATTCCTTGAATTCTCTAAATTCCTTCAATTCCTTGAATTCCTTAAATTCTCTGTATTCGTTAAATTCCCTGAATTCTCTGAATCCCTTCAATTCTCTGTATTTCTTCAATTCTCTGAATTCCTTGAATTCTCTGAATTCTTTGAATTATCTGAATTCCTTGAATTCTCTGAATACCTTGAATTCTTTAAATTCCTTGAATTTCCTGAATTCCTTATGATATAATAATTTGGTATGAATATTTTCATAAAAATAAGCTTCAAAATATCTTTAAACAATCTTTAAAGAATGTAGTACGCTGCATTCCACCAGGACTGAATACTTTCAACTGCTTAAAATTTATTATACGTTGATATGAACGACCACCCCTGTATAAACCCTTACGTAAGGACATAAACGTGCACAGTTGGGCAAGTGACATCTGTGCACGTGCATAGTTAGGAATGTGACAAATGTGCACGTCCCAGACCACAGGAACCCATCTGTGCACATCGAAATTTCGACGTGCACAGTTGTTCAAATGACAACTGTGCACGTTGAAATTTCGAAGTGCACAGTTGTCCAAGTACTATCTGTGCACCTGCACAGTTTTGCAAGTGACAACTGTGGACGTCTAAATTGCAACGTGCACAGTTGTTACTTGGACAACTGTGCACGTGCACAGATGGTACTTGGACAACTGTACATGTCGAAATTTCAACGTGCACGGACGGGCTTCTTTGAACTTTGACGTGCACGGATGTCACATTCCTAACTGTGTACGTGCACAGATTTCACTTGCCCAACTGTGCACGTTTATGTCCTTACGTGTGGGTTTATACGGGGGTGGTCGTTCATATCTACGTATAATAAATTTTAAGCAGTTGAAAGTTTTCAATTCTGAATGTATGCATCGTACTAACTTCTTTAAAGTTTGTTTCAAAATATTTTGAAGATTATTTTTATGAAAATATTCATACCAAATTATTATATCATACATACGAATTCAAGGAATTCATGAAATTCAAGGAATTCAGAGAATTCAAGGTATTCAGCGAATTCAAGGAGTTCAGAGGATTCAAGGAATTCAGATAATCCAAGGAATGCAGAGAGTTGAAGGAATTCAGAGAATTGAAGGAATACAGAGAATTAAAGGAATTCAGAGAATTCAAGGAATTCAGAGAATTGAAGCAATACAGAGAATTGAAGGAATTCAAAGAATTCAATTAATTCAGGGAATTGAAGGAATACAGAGAGTTTAAGAAATTCAGAGAATTTAAGGAATTGAGAGAATTGGGAGAATTTAGAGAATTCAAGAAATTCAGAGATTAAAGGGATTCAGAGAATTCAAAGAATTTGAACAGTTTGTGCAGTTAGTGCACAGTTCGGTAAGTTCCATCTGTGCACGTGCACAGTTGGGCAAGTTCCATATGTGCACGTGCACAGTTGTGCAAAGGACATCTGTGCGCGAGCACGGTTGGACAAGTGACATCTGTGCACGTGCAAAGTTAGAAAAGTAACATCTGTGCACGTGCAAAGTTAGGCAAGTGACATATTTGCACGTGCACAGTTGGACAAGTTACAAATGTGCACTTGCACAGTTGTCTAAGTGACAAATATGCAGGTTGAAATTTCGACGTGCACAGTTGTTCAAGTACCATCTGTGCACGTGCACAGTTGGCACGTGCACAGTTGTCCGCCTGACTAACGCCGTGCACAATTTTCCATCTGGCCATCGACGTGCACAGTTGGGCACGTGCAAACTTGCTACGTGTAAAGTTGACCCCGTCCCACTGGAACGATATCTAAAATAGCAGTTCTTAGGCTACTTTATGGTACGCTGAGTGCAGTGACCCCAACTTGGGCATGTAGATGTCCCTTAGTGGCCTTTGCCTCGTGTAAATTTCAGTACTCGTCCTTCATCTCGGGAAACGAATTGAATTGAATTGGTATGCATTGGTTTGAATTGGATCCCCTCTCGCGTCTTTACATCAGGACTCTGTGCAACCCATTTTAACTTATGATAACTGGTGTGATAAAAAATAGTGCGTGACACTCGGCCCTTAAGTGGCACTTTGCCTCGTCTGAATAGAAATACTCGTTTTTCGTCACGACTATGCCTCGACTCCAAATCGTACTCTAACTTCAACACTCTGTCGAAAAAGGTGCCATTTGAGGTCCTTGTATCAGAAATAACTATTATATGCTTAAAAGTATAATTTTTTTCCAAGAACTTTAAACGCCTTAAAAGCGGCAAACGAGGAGAGCACAGCCGGGGTTGCCTGGCTGCTAATACATGCTCGTCCGCCACTGAATAGAGACGGTTGCACTCTGGACACTGTGGCATGTCTTAACACATGTCTTAACGTGAGTAGAGCTTTCATTAGTCAAAAGATATTTAACGTAAAATTTCTAAAGCTAGCGAGGCGATTCGACTATAGCATTGATTACTTAAATGGTATAAAGAAACAGTTGAGTAGCTTGAGAATATAGAGAATCGCTTTGAAACTATTAAAAGAATTGATCTAATCAGGAATAATGTCAAGAATGAAACCAAATGTTGCTGAAACTTCATTTGAATCATTTCTTGATACAGATTTACAACCATCAGAAGTAGCTGAAGAAACAACAATAACTATCACTTCATGGAATGATATTGTGAAAAATTATTTTTAAATGTAAGAAAACAACAAGGATCTAGATGTTACATTTGATGTACAAAAAAATAACTAACAATAGATAAACGATTGTTCGAGTGGCTAATAAGTTTTAAAAAGAACAAAATTATTGTATGTGAAAGCAATTATCCTACAACTAAGGATTTGTTGAAACTTGTACTTTCAATAATTGATAGCCAAAGCAATAAATGTATCATCGCTTTCACAAACTAATGAATAAAAGGATTATGCTTATTGGGATGATTCAAGTGAATTGGAGGCCCGATAATTGAAGAATTGCGTGAGGTAAATCTCATTTATTATCAATGATTTGTTAATATTTTCATGATTTGCAAACAAAATATCGATGTGTTCAAACGTCATTTTAAGCATGCAGGGACTCCGAGTCGATGTCCTCCAGAAATGGAATTCAAGTTCACCACCGATGGACATTATGATACCGAAAAGAAAAAGCCGTGCAATATAGCTTGACATCTTTGTGTTTTACTTCGATATTCCGGTGTTTTGTATAATTGTAAGATAAAATAAAATCTTTGGAATATATCTATTCACTTACAATTACCTTGCAATTTAAATGGGATCCACATTTTATTTTTCAAAGTACGGTTGAATCGTTCAAAAATTAATGCTTTAAAATTATTGAATGTTGAGTCGAAATTTATTCTATATTGATTCATAAGATTTTCAAAAATGTAAGTTGTAAAATTCTTTGCCTCTATCAACATCTAGATTTTTTGGTACACGTCCGTTTTTGGGTACAGATTTCATTTCTGTAGTTACATCCTCACCCATCTTGGGTTTTACCAGAAGAGCCTAAGCAAATTCCGGAAATATATCAATTACAGTTAAATTGTATGTTTAACCTTTGTTTTTACCCTCGTATGGTTGCATTTTCACAAGATCCGTTTGCCAGATAGCTTCTTCTAGCAGGCTTACGTAGCTCCTTCACCAATTGTAGCTTCTTCTCGACCATTTCTGGGTACGATTAGTTTACGAGTAGTGTCCAACTGAGAAATGAGCACTGAATTTCTATTCACCAATTCTTGAGTTGATTTAGCATCAACTTGTACAGTTCGTAAACTTTTACTTGTAGAAGTTTCTACAGTTTCAATCATTATATTATTTTTGACAACTTCAGTTTGCAAGGAAGCTATAAAGTCATATATAGTCTTAATTTCTTTCTGTAACATACATATGCGATGAAGTTACGGGATTATTTAAATCTTGAGCATCAGCTATGTATAATGTCACTCAATACAATAAGGAAAAATTGCTCTTTAATGTACAAAAAAATGTTATGTCAAATAAATAGTTAAGAGACCAAAATTTAACGTTCAAGAAAAAGTTTGTGTAAATAAATCTTAGCATGCTTTTAAGAAAAGTTTCACACCAAATTAGACAACTGAAATATTTACTATAAGTCATATTAGGAGTCCAGAATTAGTGACGCATGTGCTTAAAGATGATAAAAATAAAGCCATTTCAGGCACTTTTTATGAACATGAACTTGCTAATATTAGACATAGAGACATTTATCTTGTTCAAAAAGTATTCAAGATACGATTGTATTAATATTAAGTCTCTCTGAAAATTTTTTACTGATTTTAAATGTATATAGATTTTGTATTTGCACGCCTACCCTTAGTATAAAAAATAAACAAAGTCGAGATTGGTTTAAATTACATTTATTAAATTTTTGTTTATTGCTTGATTACAAAATATTTAAATGTATGAATGTACCATTTACACATTACTTTTCTTGAACATCAAAGTATGGTTAAAAGATGTTGAGATTACTTTAGAACAAGTTTTATTTGTCAGGATTTAAGAATATGCTTGCGCAAGGGTAACTGCTGGCTAGCAATTTCACTGATAAGGTAATTTTTCTTTCTTTTGGATTTCAGCACCATTAAAACCTTTCACAACGTAACTCAAACATAGCAATTTAAAAATAAAACTGATATAAGTCTGATAAACATCATGATGTTGTCATGATGTTGGTGTAAGATGCTTAAACTAAATGTAAACTTCACTTTGAGTGGTCTCAGAGTTTAGATAACAAAAGGATTGCTTAAACATTTCATATACATGCGTCACTCGTCTGATAACGTTTTTCAAATATTTTCAATACTTTTCTCAGTAGTTCTCCCTTTGCTATTTGCCGAGAGGAAGCTGAGGTCATATTTTCTAATAGAATTGAACGAAAATCGTAAGCGTTACGGCGCGGCGGGTCGTCTTTGATTTTAGGAACAAAATTTTATGACATCCTTATAAGATCCTTTAAAATAGAAATTCTAGGATCATGTACAAAAAGGTCTTCCAAAGAAAGAAATTTAAATCAGAGGGTGATTTTTGGCCTTTTTAAGTGTTTAAAACTTAAAAAATTTTGACCTGATCTGAATTCCTTATTTCAGAAATTCGAAACCATTATGTGCTACGTTATACAGGGTATCCCAGGACTATTGTCGTTCCTTGTAATGGCGGATAGAAAGAATTGTATTAAAATTGCATGTAAGTGAATAGTTAGTTGCAAGTGTGCGTGCCACCCCGAAAAGTAATACAAATGCGATTACGAATACGTTTGTCTGTTTAAATCTGATGGGCTTAAGTTTTATCGAACCGTAAACAACTTTGCAAAAAAATCATTTCTTTTATTTGAACAGGTTAGAGATAAATTATTTAAATGGAATTTAAAGAATTATACAGAGTTCTACTTCTACAGAATTAAAAAAAAAGCGAATGCATCTGAATTCATTAGTAGTACACCGTCGACCAAAGTTGATGAATTTGGAAATAGTTGAAAAGGATTCCATGCTTTCAGAAGTATTCAGAGAATTCAAAACATTTGATTAAATTCTACATTAATCAGGGATGGTCACTGATCATTTGCAATAATGTACGAATTATCTAGGCTCACTGAGACTATTATTTATGCTACGCTCACCATATTTCGAAAAACCTAGCCTACATTTCCATTTTTTCCATGTACCGAATCTCGGTAAGCCAATATTTTATCTCGAACATCTTTAAATAAACGAATTGATTTTTTTGCAAAGTTATTTTACGGTGCGATAAATCTTGAGCCCATCCGATTTAAACAGAGATACACATTCGTAATCGCATTTGTTTTCGTTTTTTGAATGCTCAAAGCAAGGTGAAGTTATCGCGTTAGGAGATATTGCTTTTTGGGGTCACACGCGCATTTGCAACTAACTGTTCACTTACATGCAATTTCAGTGCACTGTAATATCCAAAATGCGCACCGGACCCAAAAATGTTTGAAGACTTTTCGAATTGAATTATTTTTTCTCTCCGCCGTTACTAGGAACGAGAATACTCCCGGGACACCCTGTATATCGCTTAGTATAACTTCATGAGATGGGTTTATCATATCAATACAAATTCTAAAAGCAAATGATGCTGCTCCTAACAACTGATAACGTAATATATTATTGGGCATGACTTTGAATATTATACTTGTATTTTTGCAGAGTATTAAAAACACGTTATCTTATCTATATTGTAACTACAGATACACTAAATGATCTTTTAAATTGAATAAGCATCTACCTATTGTAGAATTATTGTTCAAGAAACTCTCCGCGAAGCAGTTTGCTCGATTTAAAAAAAGATGAGAACGATCACTGCTGCTCTTTTCCTTGCCTTGGCGGTGTTTCTTCCTTCTGTTGGTAAGATATAATAATACATATCTCATTTTAAATATATTGTTAATTGAAGATCGATTGCAGTATACCTATAATCATTTCCTAGTCTAAATTGTTTAAATTGAAAACCTCCCGTGAAAAGAAAACTTTAAAAATTAACACATATTAGTTCCTCCTATGCATTCCCAGCCGAAAATTCCTGTACAGGAACCTGACAGGTTCCTTTAGAAGCTCCTGCACAGGAACTTACGCAGGTTCCTGGTACACCGGTTTTTGCGCGGATCCTGCGAGGGAACTTACGCACGTTCTTGTACAGGAACCTGGGTATTCAAATACCTGAACAGGTTCCTGCATTATCGTGGATGCTGCTCCAAGAAATTCCCCAGGGAGGATCCTGTACAGTTTTCTTTACAAGTGGGACACATTTGCAAGATGTATCTATGAATTATCCTGTACAGGTACCTGAGCAGCTGGGACACTCGCAAAAATATCTCTGAAGGGTCCTGTGCTGCTTTTGTCCCACATGAAGATTCAATCCTTCATGTGGAATCTTCATGTGGGACAAAAGCAGCACAGGACCCTTCAGAGATATTTTTGCGAGTGTCCCAGCTGCTCAGGTACCTGTACAGGATAATTCATAGATACATCTTGCAAATGTGTCCCACTTGTCAAGAAAACTGTACAGGATCCTCCCTGGGGAATTTACAGGATTGTATTGATTGATTCAATCCAATTGTCACACAGGATTGTGCAGTGCATAATCGTGTACAGGATCCTGTGGAGGATCCTTTACTGGTGGCTGTGTAGTTCATGCGAATTCTTCCCCCTTTGCTTAATTTTCAAAAAAGACCACTTAGTGCAGTAGTTTGCATGTCAACTGATAGAAATACTTGTTTTGATAAATGATTAAGTTGTCACGAGATGTACCAGGAGTTCTAACAAAAATTGACGTGAACGCATGCTCTCCTGCACCTGTGGATTCCTTTTAAGAAAAAACACAAGAAAATATATCACTATATTTTGTTTGGTCTTCATTCCTTGTATCATTAAGCTTTTGTTTTCAAGAAAAACCGATACTGTTAGAAAAATCTGTATTAAATTTAATACAAATGTATATGAAGTCATTTGCAAACATGGTAGTTGAAATTTAATATACATTAAAATATGAATACACTGAGAGACTTTTTGTTAGAATAAATGACAAAAATGAATGAGAATTTAGTATAATATCGTTCCAAAATAGGGAAAACAGGGATTGCGTATCAAAAGTTAATATAGTGGTTATCAGCCGGCAGAATTAATATTTTTGTTTGAACAAATGGAAAGGATGTAGCATTAACTCTAATAAAACTTGCGAGAATTTAAAATTCACTATATCAAAGTTGACAAGCGAGTTTAAAACGATAGTAATACATTTTATTCCAAAGAGTGAAAACATCTTTTGAAGTTGCCATACAAAGCATATGAGAATCTCAAACGACTATATGAAAAATAACAAAAGATTTAACCTTCAGTAGGAGGAACTAAATACAAAAATTAAATACAATTAAATACGGAAACACGCGCACAATTATTATTTTCATTATTATATATACTTAATTTATTCACTACATACATAATCGCACGCTTAATCACTATGGAAAATCGGAACGCTGCGGCGAGATTCGAACCTAACTTACCTAAATTACTAACGCATTTTATCCCTAACAACTAAACCCCACGGCTAACTTACATTATGGAATATTTGGCAAAAATCTCGGCAAAGCGGCGTAGCTTGACAACTCAGGGTAGTATGACCAATTTCTGGGCCCTGTTTCACGAGTGATTTGTTGCTTCAGACATTTTTTTAAGTTAAACATTTTATCATTTTCAATGATTAAATTGATTTTTTATCAAATAAATTTTTTTCGAAAGAAACTGATAATATTCTTGTATGAATAACATTATCTGATTTGATATCTTAGTATAATGAACATGAGTGTATTTAGATGTAATATTTTATAAATTGTACTCATTGAATTAAATCTTAT
>CAKNWW010258002.1:0-13290 GCA_932074435.1 Andricus kollari | reverse complement strand
TCCCTGCATTCCTCGTCCCACCAGCCTCTTTTTCCCTTTTCTCCTTCTTCTTTTGTACCTATCTCATCCCTTACCTTCTCAATTGATCCTGTCAACCTTTTAATTGACGAGGCTACTCCCTCCTCTTTCTCATATCTAACCTTCTCCTCTTCCATTTTCTGTTTAAACTCTTTTTATTTCTCTACCCCCCAGACTCCCATTTTTGTGTTCCTTTCTCCCTGTGCCGTGCTTACGGACGCCACCTTTCAGTGTAGCTCTTACCGGGAAGTGCTCGGATCCTATCTCATTCCCCACATTCATGCTGTCTATTATATTCCTCATTCTTTCTTCCACCAGGATATAGTCTATTACTGTTTCTTCCTTAACTTTCTCATCTCCTTTTATATTGCCATTACATATAAGCCATCCTGTTTCTCCTATTACGTCTAGTAACCTCCTCCCCTCTCGGTCTGTCTCCCTATGTTTGGAGCTTCTTATATAGGCCTCCTTTTCTTCATCCCAAAACCCTCCCCCTCGCTCGCCAGTCCAGGCATTCAAGTCACCTCCTATCAACAACAACTCTACCTTCTTTTCCTCCATCCACCTCCTTATTACTCTCCAGCCTTCCTCTTCCCTTCTTCTTCTATATACACAAACCACCGCTATTTTAACTTTTCCAATTACAACCCTTCTTACCATTGTTCCATCTTTCTCCTCCCTGTCCTCCTCTGTTCTACCTCTTACTACCAATTCTTTTCTCACCCCTGAGAAATTGCCGCCCATCCCTTTAACGTGTTCCTTTCTTGCTCCTGTTCATCCCCTTCCAATCCTTCTCATCCGCCTTTGTCTTTAGCCCTTTTTTTATTTTGTAAGCCCCGACGCGTTTCCTTCCTTCTTATTTTCCTGTTCTTTGTCCTTCTTATTTCCTTGCCTTGTTTCCCAAGCTCTCAATTCTTTTATTTTTGTCGTCCCGGATCCACATCTCTCCGTTTATCCAAATTCTATCTCTCCCTATTATTACCCTTCTACCGTTCCTTCTTTCCGCCCATGCCATCTGCTCATCTAGCAATTTCCTTCTCCTTTCCTGTCATGTCAGATCTTCTTCTATTCTCTCTGCTCTTCCTTTCAACAACTTCTTTTTGTCCATTATTTCAAACCTATCCTCCTCACACCCTAATGTCACCAGAAACATGCCCTGCCTCCCTTCCATCTTTCTTCTTACTTTCTTCACCCCTTCCACCCTTACTTGTGCTCCTATTTCTCTCATCAGACTCTTAACCTCTTCCTCCCCCGTTTCACTGTTCGCTTTCAGTCCCTTGATTATCACATTCTTTTTCTTCTTTGATCTTTGCTCCCATTCTATTCGTCTTTCGATCTGTGTTAATCTACTACGTAGCCTCTCATTTTCTACATGCAAGCTCACCCCACCTTCTCTTGCGTTCTGGTTACCTATTATTTCAGTCCTACTTTCCTGAGCGCTTACTTCTAATTTACTTACTCTGCCTTCTATTACTTTCATCTCCCTTTTCCTATTTTCCTCATATTCTCTCTGCTGACTTTCTATACATTCCTTTTTTTCCCAAACTTTCTCTTTTTCGCCTTTCCATAATTCTTCCCACTCTTCCCAGTATTCCCATTTCTTTCTTATTTTTTGTACCTCCTCCTTATATCCCCACCTTGCCTTTTCATATCCTCCAGCATCCCACATGTCTCCTCTCGAAATCCTGAAAAAATTTCTTCAATCTTTGTCAGCAAGTTCCGCTCACCCTTCTCTCTTTTAGGTATTTTTCTTTTTATCCTTTTCTAAATATTTTTACCCCCTTCTAACTCTTCATTCCCCTCTTCCCTTTTTCTTTTTTCCTCTTCTGACTTTTCCCCTCCACGAATTATTCCCTCGCTGCTCGTCGCACTCATCAGGTTTCGCCAATCGTCAAGAAACCGGGTCGATCCTAACCTGTGCGAGCGCTGTGCAGCTCGGTTGAATTTTTGTAAGTTCGTGGGTGTGCCTCGATATTAACCGACTCCCGACCTGCTGTGGTTGCCGCGGTTCCCTCACTCCTAACCGGGTCAAGTATCGCTCGTATCCACTACTTCCACAGCTTGCCTCGATGCCGGCCTTATCCCTTCTCTCTTTGACTTCACGCAAGTCCTCCATCGACCCTTTATTCTCGCTTGCAGCGCTCATCTGCTGCCCTCTGACAGGACTTCGTGTTACCGGCATCCTTCTTATCTACTGAGCAAGATCTGAAACACTACGTCACTTCCTTCCCGCCTAAAGTTTCACGAAATCCAACCTAACCTCAAAATCGGCCCTTATTTTTCACTTTTGCCACCACATTCACCCTTTCACCCCCCAATCGCACTCAACCTCTCACCCCTAGCTTCTTTACTCACCACAATTTCACCACGCTCACTTCTCTTTCCCTTTCTTAATAGCCAAAAAACTACACCACCGAAAGAACACCGTCACTCTACTATCGGTACCGGAAACGGAAGTTTTATTTCAGAAAAATATATTTAGAAAAAAGAAAGAGATCGTTTAAAAAATAATTCTTTATATTTTTTATGTATTATTTGTTCATAACTTAAAAGCTAAAGTAAAGTTAAAAAATTCAGAAAAAACCGTAAATTTCTCAATATTATCTCAGAGAATACAGTTATAAACAATAATAAATTATTTAAGCAATTATGTTTATTAAATTTTAGTAAGTTTTACCACGCTCTAAGTGAAAACTGGACAAAAAGTTGAATATTTCATCAAAAACCGCAACTTTCTAGCATTGTTCAAAGAGAATATTATTATAAATAATAATAAATTGTTCAAACAATTATTTGTATTAAATGTAATTGATTATTGCCTGGATCTAACTGAAAAGTTGAAAATAAGTTGAAAATTTCGAAAAAAAGCACCACTATCTAAATGTATTCTAAGAGAAAATTGCTAAAAACAATAATAAATTGTTTGAACAATTTATGGAAACATATAATTATCAGTAGAAAGTACTATTTTATGTATTAGAAACTATATGCATGAAAATTCAAAACAAAAAATTTGCAATGCATTTTCGGACTAGTGTATATAGTACATCTATATAGTTGAAGTAGGAGGAGCACCCAGTTATTGGCTCAATTTGGGTGAATAATAAAAGGGGCCCTCCAATGCTCAGGTCAAACACTGAGCCTCCTCATACCGTACGCTAGTTTTAGGCTTGAACTGCTTAAGTGGGGATAAGCGTAGCTGAGGCCTAACTCTGGAGCATGGGAGGGAATAGACTGAAGGCGTCCAGTCTCTCTCCCTCTCATGCGCCAATCTTACGTCTCAGTTACGCTTATCCCCACTCTGTCCCCAGTTAAGCAGTTTAAGCGTGCGAATAGCGTGCGGTGTAAGACTGGTCACTGACCGCTGGCTCAATTCGGGTGCACTGCATCGGTGAGATGCACAGATTCGAAGCACGTGCCTGGTGTGTTTAGGTAAGTGTATGTGTGTGCATTATTCGACATCGATCAGATTTCGAGACTTAACAAAATCGACTAGTGACCCCCAAGGTTAGGCTCAACATGGTGACATGGAGCACTTTTAATTCTTGAGATGTAACCAGCCTCTTATGAGGGGAACTACCGTTTAAAGTGGGTTCCGAACCACCGAAGCCCCGGTAGAAGTACATAAAAAAATTTGCATTGGTACCTGCTCAAGCATCGAACCCCAGTCCTCCTGCACGGAAGTCTGACGAGCTATCGTTTGAGCCACCGAGGCTTCTATTCCATTTTAGTAAGTCATTTTCCTTTATTACCATAACACCAGAAACTCGACAGATGAAACCTGAGCACTGCTTCTTTATTTGGTTTATAATCAGTCAGCGCCAGCTTGATTCTTTCATTAGTGCTCGTTTTGATTATACAATACTGTTCATGATAGAACACTGACGGATATTCTCGTTTCTCCCCCTCAATAATTATGTTGTAATTTGTTATCCCCAATTACTTCTCCTGGAATTATTATTATTGTTAATTTAAGTTAAAAGTTTTAGCATGTAAGACCTTATTCTAGGCCTGGGATCGAATAAAAGCTCTTTCATATGAACTAAAATGTGCTCCAGGAAAATTAGACCGTTCTTGCATTTAGATTTTACTATGAGAAATTCAATTATATTTTAGAATTTGTATAGATGTTTCTTGTGTCAAATGGTAATATCTCTTAGAAGAAGGTTGACAATACACCTGCTCTGAATTAAATTTTTCTTGTACTGTTGTGATTAAAAAGCCCATAGAATGTGAATTTTATGAATATACATTAATTTTTGTGGACGTTATTTGGAATCGTCTTCTGAATCGACGTTATGAATTTTTTTCAAATTATCGGTCCTTTTCTGCTATCATTTGATAAACGCATATCTTACAGATCAGAAAACACACAGCAAAAAAGCCTAAAATTTCAGAACGACTTAATTTCATTCCGACTAAAAATTATTATACTATAAATTTTATGATTTCATTATAAGATTACCATTCCAGGAATTTTAATTTACTACAATTTTGTATATATATGTATAGTGAAAGTTAGATTGAATTATAAAAATTTTTAACACATTAATTTAAAAAATATATGAATTTCAATATCGCTCTGGCATATGATCTTAAAATCTTTAAACTTTAAAAAGAACCTTGTAAGAGAAACGGTTATTATTCTTATATGCGAAATATTCCTGCTTATATTTTGCATGCCTGTAGAGCGAATTACCTCTAACTGCTTTTTGATTCTATACCATCGAATACAACCTAACCTGAATCAACCTCTTAAACAAACAAATTATTATCATTATACCATAAGCCTTTTCCATATCGGGGTAGGCGTCACTCGCTCGGCGAGGAAAGTAATAATGTGAGGAAGGAGGTATAGATTTTTTAGATTGATCTAGAATTCTCGTGTTATTTATTTAAATAACATGTTCGTTCCGCAACACTGCTCCGACCCAGGTTGCTGATCAATCTCTCAAGCGATCACTCCAAGTGAAGAGCTCACAAGGTCGTCATGTGAGGTTCCCCACTCGGGCCCATTAGTATCCAAGGCCTTTGTTTCAGGCGTCATTCACTTTAATGAAACTCTTTTTATGAACTATTTATCGCCACTATTTTCTGTCCTGGCATACCTCTCTAGGTTCCTTCACGTCCATGCATTTTTTCATGCAAGATCTGGTGTTTCTATGGCTTTTTATGTCACGTTCACACATTCTAACCATTCTTTCCGCGGTCTGCCTCTGTGCACGCTGCCATTTACTTTAGCTTTATACACTTGTTTCGTCAGTCGTTCTTCTTTCATTCTTTCAACATGTCCGAAACATCTTAACCGATTTCTTTCCCATATGTTAACTAGTGTCTCTTCTGCACGACATTCTATGAGGATTATTTCGTTATTTGTTTGTATACTTTCATTGTTCAAGCTACATACACTTACTACAGAAAAAGTCTTAAGGAGGGAGGGGGGTCAAAAATTCTAAATATTACCCTTACGTAATTTATGGATGACCCCATACCTGCACTCAGCAAAATATTTGCTTGAGTGAACAATATTTTGTTGAAATCAATCCTAGAATATAGTTGTTATATGGACAAGAAAATATTTGGTTCTCCCAAATATTTTGCTCCATATGCAAGAGAATATTTTATTTATTTCTAGTAAGCATTTTTGCCGATCTAAACAAATATTTTTGTTGATTCAACCAAAACTTGTAGTTCGTCTAACCATAAAGGACCCATCACAATTTTCGTTGTAAATTACAATTCCACGACAAGATATTTGCAATGTAAATTGTACAGGATTCTTTTATTTGATTCAGAAAATCGTTCTTCTGTTTTATAAAAAACTTAATCACGCATTCTTAGCCAATCCAACAGATTCAAGTAATCTTGCGTATTTTGTATATGCCTGTAGTTGCTTGATACCTCTCAGATTAATTCACATTCTGATATTGTGTCGAGATGGGAATTTTGGCTGATCACAGGTCTTAAACCAGATGCTAAACAGGAACTGCTTAAAAAATATCCAAGGAAAGGAAATATTCTTTTGGATCCCCCAGAGATCAATCCATTTATGTTGCTGTCAGTGAGCGAACAGGCCATTAAGCGGAAAATCCAACAAATTTTTCCGCCTCAACCTCAAAATTGGACAAACGACGAAGTTAGTTCGTTAAGGGCCGAAATTAATATTTTATTAGAAATAGGAGCAGTAGATTCAAATGGATCAAAAAGATTCATTTTCAATTTAAATGAGTTTATAGAGGTACCTTATTTTAGGATCGAGGACCTTCGAACAGCTTTTCAGCTACTCATAAGGGACTGCTTCATAAGTTACATAGACTTAAAGAAGGCCTATTGCCTTGTACCGGTTGATAAAAGGTATAGAAAATATTCAAAATTTTGCTTAGAAGGAGTTCTTCACGAATTTAATTGCCTACCATTCGGCCTAAATATCAGTCCCTACGTTTTCGTAAAAATTATTAAACCGGTAGCAAGTTACTTAACGAACAAAAGTCTGTTATCAGTGGTTTATTTATATGATTTTCTCTTCATGGGTACATCTTTTAAAGTGTGCTTAAAAAACATTCAAATATCGATCACATTGCTGCAGTCCCTGGGGTTTGTTATAAATTCCGAGAAAGGCAATTTAAATCCGAGCAAGATTTCTGAATTTCTAGGGTTTATCTACATTCAAAAAGAATGACAGTAGGTCTACCTTCGCAAAAACGTCAATCACTGATAACATTAATAGATTCCTTCTTGAAAAAAAAGTTTTGTAGAATACGATAGTTTGCTCAATTAATAGGAACTTTATTCTGAAGCTGTCCAGCTGTAACTTATGGAATGGGATACACCACAAGTTTAGAAAGGGCGAAATATCAAGCTCTTACATTAGCTAATGGGAACTATAACGACCTATGTATGTGCCAACCTCCTTGCATAACGATTTGAATTAGTGGAAAGCAAAAGTACGTTTTTCAGAAAGCCCAATACGACAGTTTTTATTTCAGAAAGAGATATTATGGGTGCTTTTTGCAACGAAAAATCAGCCCATGGTTTTTGGAACGAAGAGGAGCAGAATTTACATATAAATTCTCTCGAAATTCTGGCTGCTTGTTGGGCTCTAAAAACTTTTGCGTCACAATCATTCGATCTTGAGATCCTGCTACGCATTGATTATACGACGGCGATTGCGTATATTAACCAAATGGGCGGAATTCAATACCCTTATTTAAATTCCTTAAGTAGAGAAATTTGGAAGTGGTGCGAGAATCAAAAAATTTGGATTGATGCGTCTTACTTTGCCTCGAAGGACAATGTGGAAGCAGATCGAGAGTCCAGGCTTAAAACTGTTGACACCGAATGAGATCTAACTGAATAAGCGTTTGTAAAAATTTTACAAAATTATCCTTGTCCTGAAAATGATTTATTTTCAACCAGACTTAATTCTAAGTGTGAATTATTGTGTTCTTGAGTTAAAGATCCTGAGGCTGTAGCTATTGACGACTTTACTGTTTCATGGAAGAAAAAAATTTGCAATGCTTTTCCACCCTTCTCAATGATATTAGGAACCTTAAGAAAAATAGCAATAGACGAGGCCTATGGTATTTCAGTTGTTCCTCCGCGGACCTCGCAGCCTTGGTTACCAGTCTTCCAGTCCATGGTTTAAAGGCACACCATTAATTGGTGCACCTAAATAAACACATCTTTTATCTCCTTGCAGGACACAGCAACATCCCTTGGCAACTTTGATTACTCTGGTTGCAGATCTGCTATCAGGGAAAGTTTTGTAGCGAAAAATCGTCCAGAGTTAGCTGGAAATATTTTACTGGTATCGCTGGCGGAATCTAACATCAAACAATATAACAGCGCCTTAAAAGATTGGTGGGCATTTTGCAACAAGAAAGGTTTAAATCCTTTTCAATAGGAAACCTACACGGTATTGGAGTTTCTAACCGAAAATTTCGACAAAGGCGCATCTTATGGCACATTGAATACAGCAAGATCGGCGATAGCCTTAATTTAATCAAAGAATAGAATAATAATTTTTACACCATTATAATACCTTATTATTATTTAATGCTTATGCATGATCTGTCCTAGAACGTAAGCCAGAGCGGGAAATATACGCGAGACAACATCGTTCAACACTGTTCCTTGGAGTCAAGTCTCTAGCCGCCGATGACCTTACGCGGCAGACGGGTCAGTTGGAGATAAAGGTTTCACTTCTGGATCCTTCTTTAGAGCTACCATTCTTTGTAGAATGTTATGAGCAACAGTGTTGACGGACCAGATGAAGTGATCCCAGAAGAACAACCTTTTGCATCCGGTTCGCCATGGAATGAGCCTGACGCTGTCAAGCCGGAATCTTGTTGATTTGGCTGAGAAATGAAGCTTTCATACCTCCAAGACAGCCGATTATGAGAACTACAAGATGGACTTTGTAGCCTTGGTACAGCCTGCTCAGCTCGAAAAGAAGTTCTTGATATTTCGCCCGTTTTTCTTCATCCTTTGCCGTGATATTTCCATCGGCTGGTGCCAAGAATCCAATCACGTAAATGATCTTGGTCTTCAGATCTTGGAGGACAATACCCAGTGGGCACAAAAATATGAACATCCCAAGAACGTCCTTGGGATGTTCCTAGGACGTCCAATGTCAATCCAAACAACGTCTCTAAGACGTCTAATGTCCTAAAGATGTCCTAAAGACGTCTTGAAGACATAGGACGTCCTCGGGACATCTTTTGGACTGACATTAGGCGTCTTAAGAGCATCCCTAGGATGTCCAAAAGACATGTTCCAAAAGACGTCTTAGGGATGTCCCGAAGACGTCTCTAGGACATCCTTAATTTTTTTGCCTACTGGGTATCAGGCTTTGTAGCACTGATACGTTGATTGGTGGAAAATGAAAAAATCCAGTAGATCTTACACTGATCATTCTCCACAACTGACTCGAGTTCCCCCTGGGCATATGGCAAGACGGACAATAGATCAACACCATAGAAGCGCCTAAGATGGTAATATACCACTTTTAGAGCCGCATTGTGTCTCTCGATGTGCCCGTAACGTGCATACTTTGAGCATCCACTGAGAACATGCCCAAGTGTTTCTGCCTCTTGCTTACATGCTCGGCAGTTAGTATCGCCTACAAGTATATTCATTATGCGCTCGCGGTAAAGTAAGGTGTCTATAACGCCGTCTTGACAGGCAAAAATAAATCCCTCAGTCTCCGATCTCAATCCAGACCCCATCGAGAGCTCTTCTCTACGTATGATGCCGTAGAATTTACCATGAAGGGGCTTGTCAACATGTTCTCTTAGTAGAAGCGTATGTTCTGCTTCCTGTACACGACTTTTTAGCACCGACGGTGTTAGTGATGCTAAGCCAGGTGTAGTGTCGCACGGTATAGAAACGCCGCAACATTGTTGGCTTCATGTTGATGTACGAATCGCATAAGATAAACTACACTATTTAGAACTGAGCAGGCTGGAACGGGTGGTATTTTCGCTGGAGGATGTTGCTCTTCTTCTTGCCGAAAAAGAGCTTCATATCCGTTTTTGCGCAAAAAGGATACCTGAGCTCTTTAATACTGAGGAGTTTTATGAGCATATTCCGGGTGCATATTGACCCAACGGTCATGTAATCTCTGCATGAATCCTCTTCGCGCTGGTGAGCTTCTTTGCAACCAGGTAAGGATGTCCCTCCTGAGATGGTCCGACCACTTAAATCGATGTTCTCGCATTTTTCCGGGGCTATTGCCTGGTCGTCACCTCGGTTCGGTCCTATTGCCACTCCCAACTGAACCATGGCCTCCATCCGAGAGAGGCCTATTATGAGTGGCACTGCGCGATACTGGTGACGTAACCGCATAATTCGTTGCATTGGGGAGTTAGCCCAATGCACCGTGGCTGACTGCAAGAGCCGGAGCTCTCGGGCGATGGGGTCGCTAAGAACGTTAATGCGAGGATTTATTAGTTAATTAGAAGTATTATCATCCTCTATAAAGACTTATTTTCTACTTGAAAGTGCAAAATAATAAAGATTTCAATATTATTTACAATTGACAACATTTCCAGACTCAACTTAAACTTCCAAAAATTATACATATTTCTAATTTCTGTTTTGAATTTCGCGCAATCGAACATTAGCGCCGCCATCATTGTATTTCCGAACTTTTTTCCATTTCACGTAGGTTTAGTTTCGGAAGCTTCACTCACGTTAATTACCGTAGGTATATCATTAGCCTTAAATTAACTGTACCCACGTGGGTGAACCGTCGTGATAAAAATTGGAAACATATATATGTATTTCAAATATGTCCGCTTATGGACCGACACGTGCGTTTATGTGAGAACGGGGAGAACTAAATTCGCAAGTGCCATGCGGGCGGGAAATTAAAATATGAAATATTGAATTTATTAATGTTGTCCATAATTTATAATACCGTTTATTGATATAATTACATACAACAATTGAAGTACACAATAATATCAATAAATGGCATTACAAATTAGTGACAACATTATTAGTGAATGGAATTTAATAAAAATTATGGTAAAAAACAATAAACAAAAATTCTGAGCATTGGATTTTTCTGACACAAATCACATAATTCGTTTACAAATGTTTTTTTATAAATATACAGAAAGGTTTAATGCTGAAACGGGTTTTGGTTCAATAGGAATATCGTGCCAAAGCGAAACTGCTTTGGCAAATTAATACATAGAAAATGAGTTTGCATTTAAAAAATTATAAACCGAAACTAAAATTTACAATTGGCAGTCTCTAAATTTGTTTACAGAAAAATAATCACACTTCAAATATGTTAAAAAATGAAAAATAGACGTGTGCCCTCAAAGCGATTTACTAACCTGTATCTTAACAAGAAAATTGAGTGGTTGACCCTAGACGCGTACCTCCAGAGGCAAATAGGTTTGACTAAAATGAATGCATAATCGAAAACCGGGGATTGAATTGTACTCATTTACAGTGCCAAAATAATTTTCGAACAATATCCTAGTTGCTCGGCTTCGCTAGATATAGGACTTTAACCTGTTGCGCGCAACATGTTTGACGGTTTAAGCAGATTTTCTTTAAAAATATTAGTTATAGCAAGAAATATTTCAAATAATAGTTGTTTACTTTTAAAAAATCAATAATTTTTCATTTGTATAGTTTTTCGTTAAAAGCCATATTTTTGCAAAAAATTTACAAAAATCATTAAAATTAAAAGAAAATTAATTAATTTATTCAAATTTAAATGAAATTTTATACCTACCCGAATTAATTCATCACGTTACATCTTATCGCACTGATGAATTATAGATTATGTTAATTGTACTCAATTATCCATGTAATACCGGTCATCATATTGCCGACAACGTTACCCGTCCTCCTCGAGGATAGTATACACGGTATAGAATTTAAGCAAACTTACAAGCGTGTTATGTTTTTTAAAAATCGCCTGGGTGGGTTATTTTAAACATTTCCATAACCTCACGAGTTTCTTTTCGCATGAGAAAACGTTAAACTGTTATTACACTGAAAATTTACTTTCCGTCCAATTTTAAGAATTGTTGAAAACATTAAGTCATTCACTTCATAATGATACTAGTTGTGTGTGCAGTAATACCATTTTTCTACTGATAATCGTGAGCTAATTTTATATTGGAAATATGCCGCCCAGATGCCTACATGACGAAAATAGAGCTAAGGTTTGCGCGCCTTGTGGAAAAAAATTGTGTTGGGAAGAAAGAAGATAGAATTCTTTCTAGTAACTTCAAGTATGTACCTTATTAAATCTACTTGAACTACTCAATTTTTATATGGATGTAAGTGCTATATATGTTTGAAAGCAAGATATAATGGACAAGAAACAATTGATAAATGTGCTGGTCGTAAGCGAAAATTATCAAATAAAATTGATGAATCTAATGGTTTATTTGACATTGGTCCACATAAAAAATTTTCCAAAAAAAGTGAAATTCAAGATAAAGAATCACAATCAATTCTGATATGTAAAAACTGTTTTTCTACAATTGCTAAAGGAAAGAACCATACTTCTGATGAGGTAAGCGCTCGCAAAAATGTAAATAAATTTATGGAACAGTTACCACACAAAAATCAAGAACAAATTGTTAGCAGTGCTCTAAAAAAAAACTAATTGTGAATGAAGAAGGTAGTGGAGTAACTAAATTATCATTAAGTACAAAAGGTTCAAAACTTAATGTTTCTTTAAGTAAATTGAAAGCTCATATTTCTAAATCGTTTACTACAGAAATTTTAGATGATTTTCGAACCGTTAATGGTCTATCTTTGAAACATATGAGAAAATTTACTAGCCTTTTGAGATGTAATATTGGGAAAAAACAGTGCCGGCTCATATTATAAAGCAATTATCTGAAATATCCAAGACGTTAGATGCATTTTACGAATAAGGAAATTTTGAATTTGATACTGGTACTGATAAAAGTGCAAAGAAGCAAATGAGACCGGTTGTATGGGCAAATGCCTCTGATTTATTAGATACGGTAATCGATCATCGTAATATTATTGGCAATATTCTAATAAAAGTTATGGCTGATGGTGGACAAGACTTCTTTAAGCTTAGTATGATCGTACTTCCTAACAATTATTCAGACGAAAATCAACTTTCTGCAAATAATGAAAGAAAAATGACTAGTGTTCATAAACTAATATTATTGTGTGTAGTCCCAGAAATAAAAGAAAGTTATGACACTGTCAAACTCATATTTAAGTTTACGAAACACAAAGATATACCGTACAAGTTTCTGTCCGATTTTAAATTAATATTAATTGTAAATGGACAGCAAACAGCAACAGCTTCCTTTCCCTGTCCATACGATTTCTGATTCTGATGCGATAGAAAATCGTCATCATTATGAGAATGATTTGAAATCTTTTGGTGATTTGAACGAAGACTACAAAACGTTTTTTTTTCTGAAAAAGGATAAAGAGTTTGAAAAAGAGTGTCATTGTACCGTAAATGCACCATTTTTTGATGAAGACGACGATATCTTCGTGTTACAAAAATGCATCATTCCAGAGCTGCATGTTTTAATGGGGTTTGTAAATCATCTTTTCTGGAAAGGACTAGTGCCACTTTTAGGTAGAGAGCGAGCTTTGCTTTGGCCTAAAAGTTTATGCGTCGTCGCCAAAACTTATCAAGGAAAAGCTTTCGAAGCCAATGCATGTAGAAAACTCCTGAGACATACTGATAAACTTTAAGAATCTAAAATTTGCGGCGAAGTTGGACCTATAAGAGTAGTACCATTC
>CAKNWW010257995.1:0-11853 GCA_932074435.1 Andricus kollari | reverse complement strand
TTAATCGATATTTTTTTTACAGGATGCGTATGATTTTTAGATATTTCGTTGTCTCAAGTTAAAAAAAACACCCTGTATAAAACGGTTTTTTTGCAGAGAATTTTCTGCCGCAGAGTAATGCAGAGCATCTGCAGTTTTGCTGAAGTGCTTCAATTTAAACAGTAAAGCAGAGACTTTTACAGAGTAATGCAGAGTTCTTCTGCATTTATGCTAAAGTGTTTCAATTTAAGCAGTAATGCAGGAGACGTTTTCAGAGTGCTTCCAGAGCTATTGCAGGGGTATTATGAAGTAATTTGCAGAGAATTCGCAGCGAATTTTTTCCACCAGGGAACGTGCCGAAGCCTTCAATAAAACTCATAAAATAATTAAATTTAAAGACGGCGATCAGGTCCTTTTAAAACTACTAAATAAATCAGATAAAGATAATAAAATCCTAGCGAAATTTCTACAAATTTATGATGGACCTTACGCTTTAAAAAAACAGGTCACACCAGGGACATATATCCTATGGGACCCTCGAGAATTAGAAGAAAAGGGTATGTATCATACTCAAGATTTGAAAATGTATCATAAGAGAATTAACTAACCTGAATCAGTTTTGACGTATCATGTCTCAAATCGTGAAAATTCAATAATATATCGCGATTATAAATAAAGCGAAGAAATTACGAAAGGTAAATACCCTAGATCAATAATATTAAAGTACATTAATAATGTATATTTCCATCATTATTGATTGTAAATTCAATAAATTAGTTGGAACTCGGCATTCTCAGGGAAAAGTTGTTTTTCTTTGCGCGCATTGCGTATTACATAAAAATAAATTTAATTTAACATGAAACATAATTTTAGTATGGGAATAAGTTAAGTATGAATAAATAATTGTGAGTGAGGAGAACTCATCAATAATTAAGAAGGTTAGGAATAAGGAACGACCTAGTTATTACAAAGGATTGAAAAACAGCAATAAATTAAAATACAAAAAAAATAAATAAATAAAATAAACAATTTGATGAAAAAAATATCTATAAATATAATACGTTAGCAATTAGTTTATAAACGAATGAATTCAATTTCATTAAACGCATTCGTTTAGGGGGGCGTTGATATGCTATCAATTTCTTAAAATTAAATTAAAAATCGGTTTTTTTAAAAAGAATTTTTCAGTTTAGGGGGGCATTTATCAATACGTGTATATATATATATATATATATATATATATATATATATATATGTGTGTGTGTGTGTGTGTGTGTGTGTCTTTATTATCGATATGCTATTTTCCCATAAAAGTTCTAAAACTTTTCTCAACAAAAGAAAAAAAAAACAAACAAAAATTAAAAATTAATTACTAAGCTATTTATGTTATTAGTAGTGTAAGATGTCTCACAAGTTCATGGAATAAAGTTTTTTTTTCAAACGCATAGATCTTTTAAAAGATAAAAGCTCTATCCGTTTAGGGGGGCGTTGAGACGGTCCGTTCTATTTTCATATTTAGAATTAAATTATAAAGCTACGGGCGAATATTTATATTGATACGCCTCTGGGTCAAAAGTGGACAAGCAGGTGGAACGAAGGGATGATTCACGAAAATATTCGGTCATACGATCGATTGCGCGCGCCATCGGCTAATAAGTGGGGATAGCGTGGGACCAATACACTTTATAAATCGATCCCGGTATCGGTACCACAGGACTTCCTACTCGACCCTCTGCGAGGAAGAAGCCTTTCTTGGTCTCCATGATCTACCTGTCAATGGAGTTTGAAATTTGAATTGGAACAAGCGTCAGTCAAGGGACGCCACTCTCAAAGGATTCTCCTGATACAACTACAATCAAAACTTCCGTCCATTAAATTATTCGAATTCGTTAGAATTATAATAATTAGACGTAAGTTTTTGGGTTTTGCATTTATTTTTATTTTTGTTATTAGTGTTATGCAATGATTGTAACGACTTTGCACTTTATCTAACGATAAAGAGACCTCGTTGTGCATGTTTGCATTTTAGTGTGGGGAATGAGATAAATGAAAAAGCAGTGCGTGCAACATTTATTGTAACGACTTTGCACTTTATCTAACGATAAATAAACCTTGTTGTGCATGGGTGCACTAACTAGCGAAATTTTAATGGGCGGTTTTATTAGTTTAAATTTTTCAAAAAGAATAGAGCCACAATGGAATTTGTAACGACTTTGCACTTTATCTAACGATAAAGAAACCTCGTAGTGCAAGCAAAGTTTTGGTATCTGAATCACTAAAAATAAGAAAGGAAGGAGAATCCAAGTTATAAAAAAATCATCTTTTTGCAAAATTAAATTCAAATCAGAATAGTACGCAATCATCTCTCCCTCGAGTGAATCCACAATCCGTTACTTTTATTGTCAAAGAACGATTTAAATTTTAATGTGAATTTTCATTGTAAGAATTAGTCTTACTGAATTGTTCTCAACTTAACTTTCAAATTTAGTTATCAAATGATTAGGGCTAGTTTTAATATCCTATTAGTATTGGAATCAACTTATATCGTTGGTTGCAATTTACTGGACAGGAAAAAGTAAACGCAAATTGAACAGATGTCTCGATGAAAATAAACATAATCGAGATAAGTTTGAAATGCAACATTAACATTACTAAAAATTAGTATAATTTTTAGTAAAATTAAGATCTTTAACTAAAATCAGCCAACTGCATAATTAAATTGTGAATATTGATGAACACAAAAGCGATCCCCGGTTAGGAATAATTCGATAATGTTACAAACAGATACTAGTTTCAAAGACGGATTTATTCTGTACATAAAGGAAGGAATCTGGTCAAGCCGATAATGTTAGTAACGACGACAGGATAAATAGTGCATGTTTTCGATCCGTATTTTGCTGATGGCAAGAACAACGACACTAGATTCTTTGACAGTCTTTTAAAATAAGTCTCAATGGAACTGCGTAAATAAATGCCCTCAAACTCTGTTATCGTTGTCGATCGCGGCTTTCGGGGCTCTCTGAAGTTCTTAGAAGATCTTGGATTCGTTTCCAAAATGCCTCATTTTCTCCAAAAAGGATCGCAGCACTCTACATCTGAAGCAAATGAATCACGGCTTGTTACTCAAGTCCGATGGGTGGTTGAAGCAATCCATGTGTTGATAAAAACGTGGAGAACTTTCAGTGATGTTTTTCTAAACAATCAAATCCCGCACATAGGGGATTACGTCAGAAAAGTCTGTGCACTTTGTAATGCTTTCCGACCTCCCAGAATTCACGACTATCCCGATGATTAACTGATCGCTGAAAGAATGTTGCCATTGGCTTCGCATCCTAATCGCCTTCAAGAACGAGCAGAAAAAGAAAAGTGGGCAAAAGGAAGGGCATCGTGGCTTCCTATAACGCAAGAGATACTACCTGATTTTCCTAGGTTAACTCTTGATGATTTGCGATACATCACACACGGAGTGTACCAGCCGAAGCAAGCTCTTATCGTATACCGAGGAACATTTAGCGAATGATGGAATGTACTCCCTTCTTGTCCACAAATAGGAGGAAGGCATTCTAAGAGTACAAATCCAATCTCGTCGTACATCTTTCAAAGTGTATAACTTATGGATAAAAACTAATGCTGGACCCAATCCGATAAGTGGTTGTTACTGCCAGTGCAAAAGTGGTGCAAGAGTGGTAGGATGTTGCGCTCACATTGCCAGTGTTCTGTGGGATGTTGTTTACTCTTGATATCAACAAAACCCTCGCAGGCCTTCACGTGAATTCAAAAGTAATTTGAATGATGCAGTGAGTTGGTCGGAAGATGAAGGAGAAGGAACATCATCTTCAGATGAACAAACCGATTCTGACGAATAAAACTCTTGCAAAGTACATAGTCTCTCATTGATCATAAGTTCTGATTGATCCTAATCTAATATACCTTTTCTTAGAAACACGTCCCTTTAGGTTTGTTTCGATCATTTCATAGAAATTATTGCTAATAAATCTGATAAAGCAGAACATCTGTACTCTTTTCATGGTCACAGACCTAATAGAGCACAAAAATAAGCCTTATTTTAAAGGTTAAGTACCTCGAGAAAAATGATGGCTTTAACATATGTTGTAACGCATATATGTGCGCAGTTTTTGGCAAAGTACGATCTTGCGCGAGCAATACTATCAATATGCGTGCGAAAACACATGTAAAATACGAACTTAAAAATGTCTCTTTCTTGAAATGAAATTACTTTCAGGGGAAATTCTTTTAAGGGGTTATGAGACCTAGTTAGATGAATAAAATAAAATACTTTTGAGACCAATCAGTAGATGGCCCAAAAACCGGCCTTATTGACCCTCCTCCTTTCAGAAACTGAAATACCATGAGTTCCTATTCAACTCCTTTTTACTTAAAAATTCACTGTGTAAAATTTAGTCCCGATGAGAAATTTCTTTCTGAAATATCAAGCCAAAATTGCCCAGAATCCTTTAAAACCCCACATTCTTGTTGATTTACTTCAGCATTATTTAGGGTATTGAAAAAGTGTTGAAATAAAAATGGTAGATCTCTATGAAATACATCTTTTTTGTTTTGCTCATTTTTTCCCTGAATAAACCCTTTTCGGGAAAAATAAAAAAAACGGTATTAAAAGCCAATTTTTTTTTTTTTAATTTGAAAAACCAGGGAGCATATTAAATTTTAGTTACTAGTGGACTCCATAAAAAACATGAATCGCCATTTGCGACTCCTAAAAAACCATTAAACCTAAACTCATGTATCGTAAGCGTATACACAGCTCTTCGCTAGTTTTTTTTCATATGCAACCGAGACCCAGCGCGAGAAGTCCGCATGAGATTTCAACAAAAACATGGGCATAATTGGCCTGTACCATAGCGTCCCTGCCGATGAAACGACACTGAAACAGCACTGGCGAACGGCAATGGGCCACCAGTCCCGTTTTAGTGACTGTTTGTGCTGATTTCGGAACCTAAAGGGCACTCCTATTGTATTCGTGACGTACCGGGCGGCCACAGTGATTTACAGTATTTGGCCGCCACCAACCCGAATCCCTTTTTAAAATTTTCATCAAATTATTAACACTTTTTTTAATTTATGAATTTTCTCATTATACATATTTTAAAATTATATACTAATATACTATTCTGGAGTTGAATTAAAAAATGTTGTCTGTTTTGGCGTATCTCATTCCATTTGCGAGATACATTATAATCATTATCGAAAACTGTAGATTTCAAATTTCTAAATTTCGCAGCGGTAATTTGAAAATTTTACAATTTTTAATTTTTAATCCCTTGCAGCTGGTCTACTTGGTAGCCTAGTCGCAGATATAAAAGGCACTTCTGCAGGCATTTAAAACTGGAATCTGACTAGCTTTAAACGAGCGGCACTGAAACGGAATTAAGCAATGCCGTTTGAGTGCCGTTTCAGTGCCGTTTAATTGGTAGGGGTGGCTCTAATGGAACAATTTCTCAGTTCATACATGACTGATATACTAACCTCAGAAATTATTTTGACGGTTCAGAACCATGTGGGTATGACAACTTGTGCAAGTCAACTGGAGGTGTATCCTGTTGATCAATCAAAATTTGTGACTTGTTTGATGTTAAATGAGCTAGAATTGAAGGTTCGGTAATCACAACTTTGCCGGAGTAAGCAGGTTGCATATAATTTTTGGCCTCAAAATTCAACTTCCAGACGACTTTTCGCACGAATGGTTTAGATCATTCTTCGTATAGCTTCCCTCACTTTCCTATCTCCAGCGTTTCACCAGCAACCGTGGACAGAAATTTTGTTCTTGGATGTCCGAAGAAGGCATTCCTTTGAATCGTTTTATTCACTAATTCCTTCCAATTTTTATTAAACAACAGCATACTCCAACTTTTAAATTATACAAGTTCCAGTGTAATAAGTAAACGGATGCAAAGAATAAATGATGATCTGTTTCAGTGTTTTGGTAGGGAATTTACATTTATAAGCAAATATGATTGGATCTAATCCTAAAATAGGTAGCGGGAATATTTTGATGTTCTTTTTACAAATTTTTTGTTGGAAATTGACATTTATAAGCAAATAAGATTAGATCTCGTCATTATATTCAGACATAACCTCAAAACATTCCAAATACCTATTTTTTGGTAAAATCTTATCATATTTGCTGATAAATATCAATTTTCCATCAATATAATCAGACATAACCTCAAAACATTCCAACTACATATTTTGGATAAGATCTAATCTTATTTGCTTACAAATACCAATTTCTCATCAATATAAACAAACATAACCTTAAACATTCCAACTACATATTTTTAGACAAGATCTAATCTTATTTGCTTATAAATGTCAATTGCCCACCAAAATACGGAAACGAAACCTCAAAATATTCCAGCTACCCATTTTAGGATAAGATCCAATCAAATTTGCTTATAAATGAATATTTCCTACCAAAATATTGAAACAGAAGCTCGAAATATTCCAGCTACCCCTTTTTGGATGATGTGCAATCATATCTGCTTATGAATATTAATTTCCCATCAGTAAATCAGTAAATTGAGACATAACCTTACAACCTTCCAATGACCTATTTTTGGATAATATCTAATCTTATTTGCTGATAAATATAAATTTCCCATAAATATAATCAAACATAACTTTTAAATATTTCAACTGACTTTTTTTATATAAGACCTAATTTTATTTGCTGATAAATATCAATTTGCCATCAATATAATCAAACATAACTTTTAAATATTTCAAATGACTTTTTTTATACAAGATGTAATCATATTTGCTCATAAATATCAGTTTCCTATCGAAATAATCAAAAGCAACCAAAAAACTTAAATAATTTTACTTCATGCAACGAGATCTGGTATTTGTTTCCTTAATCAGTTACCAAGTCCGTAACGTTATCAAGGTGCGAGAGCCCTTCTTCTATCTTCTGCTGCAGGACTTACTTTGCAGATACTTTTTGTGTAATGTACAGATATTTTAATTAGAGTTTACAGTTTGAAGATTTGAACTTGAAATACATTTATAATTTTTTTTTTACAAACCATACATACAATTCAGATGTGATAATTATAAAACATTTCTTTCAGGTTGAGAAAATTTTCTTACAATTTTAAATGAGAAATATTTCTTTGATTGGATATAGTCGTTTAGCTTTTAACGACAAATAGCGAACTTGATTGGTGAGCAGCAAACAGGAAATATCGGAGATGAGCCAGTAGTTTCTCTAATCCTGTAGCTGGCTTATTTTCAAGGTATTTATAATAAATGCATTCAACTAGCACCTCCACAGTAGATTTTTTTGATTCATCATATCACAGAATTTTGGACTTTTTTGGGCACTAATTAAATTTTTGGACTCCTTCGCTTTTTTAAACAAATCAATTTTTCTTTGGAGGTGCCAGTCTAAATTAACCTAGTACCTCCACTTCCTAAAATCACAAAACATTAAAAATTTAATTCCACCAAAATGTTAGGTTTTTTTGAGCTCTTGAAAGTCACAAAAAAATTTTATCCAAAACAACCCTTAAGCTTCAAAATTGACCCCCTTCAAAAAATTTAAATTTTTCGAAAATGTAATCCTAGAGTATTTTGGTTTATGTTTTTTTTTCTCCACGAAAATACCCACTCCGATTGTTTTACTCCAACCCTAAAAATTAAAAATCAACCCCCTTATATCACGTGGATATGACTTTGTCAAAAAATTATCTTTTTGAGAATTTTACAGTGTGGATAGTCTTTGATTTTTGAGCTCCTCGAAAATACCCACTGTGTACTATTCCAGATTTCATTTCCAATTGAAGAAAGTTAAACAATTTGACCCGTTTTGACAGTAGGTTCTTTAAAAAAGTACCAAATGTCTTCATCCTGGGCTCTATTCAATCACGTAAATTTAAACTGCAAGTATATGAAATCTACAATAACATTTGTACAAACTTATGTTGCAAACATTCAAATGTGTACACTAACTCGGTCCAAAATCATCATTCCGGAAAAATGAGATTCACGTTTCTCGATTCAAGCTTAGCTTGTGGTAGATTATTACAATTTCTTAAGGAATCTCCAACGAATAATATCTGCTGAAATGCTTAAAATTTTGGCAAACCCCTCTACCCCTTATTGAAACCTAAGAATGCCCTGAAACAGTAATGTAATGGTCATAATTTTAACATTATTATTTAGAGCAAGACTTGGATTGTATTCAGTTGTCACCCTGTAGAAAAGTCGGGAAAGAGGGTTGGAGGGCGCGCGTGGGGAGGCTGATTTCAGTTGTCATTGAGACGCCGAGAGATCTGGATTCTGGAGATCGTTCGCGATCGATTGGTTTTTCGTCTTAATTGGCGTATGTCGCCGTATGTCCGCCGAGGAAATAAGTTTCCGGTCAGTAACGCTGTTTACGCGATTTCGAATTAAACAAGTGCTTTGCTCATGCGATGCGTCGCGGTAAGTCTCGTCGAGAGTCGTTCGGTTCGTAGCTGGTCAGCCGCATGGTCAAAGTTATATTCTATAAATTAGTTCATAACTCTGAACTTGTGTAAAGTCAAAGAATTACTTTAAATAAACTTTTATTATTGTAACGAGAAACTAAATACACGACCGGAGAAATAATTTAACTCCATTTCTGAAAAAAAAACTATAACAGATTTCAGAAGTGGGATGCCGGACGCTATCCCAAAAATAGTGACCTCGCCCACGAAATTGTTATTTTCTTTATAGATGCCCGGTTCTAATACAGTTCATCAGAAATTCTATATAATTGAAAGAAGTTAAAGGAAAACGTGGAAAAGTACTTTGAAGAAATCCGACTTTATGAAACAAAATGGCGGAAAATCGTGTTCACGCGTGAAATATGCAGGTAAGAACAAAGACATGTTACGTCGTCAGCATGAAAAGCAGTTCTCTTATCGAATACGAAACATAGCTTCGATTTTTTCTCATTTGAGTTGATAAGTGCGCGTGTGCGAATATTCACAATCAAAAATGGTTTTAATTTTGAGGTTTTGTCGACCGACAATATAAATTATACGTAGATTCTCTGCAAGTGAAGTAAGTGGGGTTTAAGGGCAAGTGTTTGAGAACTGTCGGTAAAGCAGGCTGAGAAGTGATAAAGTGATTCTCTATATGATCGTCTATAAATCCAATTCAGTGTCGGTAAAATATAAAATTCGTGAAGAACGAGGATGGATCAGCAGGGAGAAGGAGGGGAACTTCCCCCCTCACCTGAGTTTCATGGATGGCCGAATCCAAATCTACCGAATTATAGGATTGGAGAAGGGCGAGGAAGTGGACTACATCTCAACAACCAAATAAATGCATCGAATCAGATACCAAACTTTGGGGGACAGCCTCATGCTCCGCAGCAATGATGAACCAGAGTGCAGCTTTAATCCAGAATGTGACGCAGAATCAGACGCAGAACCAGAGAGGGAAGCGTTTCACTACAATGTTTTGCCCGACTTCTCTCACAACATTGCTGAGTTTATGGGTTTGGAAGGAACCGCAGAACCCAAAGCGTGGTTGAAACAAGTAGAATCGACTGCAACTTTGCACAATTGGACCGAAGCCGTTGCCTTCGAAACGGCTAGATCGCATTTGAAAAAGACTGCAAAAAATGGTATCTCAGTCGTTTGGATACAATTGTTAATTGGAAACTATTTTTTCTTCAATTTAAAGCAACTTTTATGGCTGAAAAATCTCTGACGGAAAGGTGGAAGGCGATGGTTGATCGAAGTTAGCGATAGAGTGAAGATACTGCTGATTTACTGCAAAATATCTTGAGGCTTGAAGAGTTGGAGTCAGCGAGGAAGCAGCGAATTACTTCGAAACGTGATTGATTAGGATCATCAAAGGACAGAAGGGAAAGATCAATGGCTGCAAGTTCGTTATCAATGCAGAAAGAAGGTCCACAGCAAAACTCCAGTGCAAGTAGAGACTTTAAGAGTTCAATTGTCTGCTGCGAGTATTGGGAAGTACGAGAAAAATGTTCTGGTAGGGAATGCGTATTTAAAAGGTTTGATTGATACGGGAAGTTCGGATTGTACAGTTAAGACTTCGGTGGCGATTGAAAAAGGGTACCGAATAATTCGTATGCCTAGTGATCTTAAAGGTTTTGGTTATGACGGAAATGACGTAAAATCGAGTGGTACTATTCGAGAAAGCGTGACTCAGTGGTTGGCAGTTGTTTGGGCCGTCGAAAGACTTCGACCCTTCCTAATTGGAATTTATTTTGATATTTTAACTGATTGTCAAGCTTTAGTGTACATCAACACTTTGAAAAAAAGAACCCACAAATAATCCGTTGGTTAGGTTTATTAGGCGAGTATGACTTTGAAATTTTCCATAAAAAAAGGTAAGCTCATATAGTATGTAGACGCTCTCGCACGAGCCCCAGTTAAATCGATCGAAAATCAGTTACAGGACGCAACCATGTTTTCCGTTACGGTTCATGAGGATGAAATTCTGTTATATCAGCGAAGCGATGAAAGTTTGAGTCGAAAGATTAAGATTTTATAAAAGAAAGTAGCTGATCGGACGCGCCGCGAATAAAGCGAAGTAAAAGATTACGTTTTGACGAATGGAATGCTGTTTAAAATCGATCATGAACGGAAAAAAGAGTTGTATGTAGTTCCACCTGCGATGCGTAAAGCTATGGTGATTAAGTACCATGATTTTTCGAGCCATTTTGGCGTAGACAGAACCGTGGCTCGACTCAAAGAATATTACTATTTTCCGGGGATGCGACGTTATGTGAGAAGGCACATAAGTGCATGTATAGAGTGTATCCTTTCAAAAAATAAAGTAGGTAGACAGGCAGGAGAACTCCATATTATTCCTACTATATACTATATGCAATTTAACTATTAACTAACTATTTAATTATTCCTACTATGTACTATATGCAATTTAACTAAGTTCACGCAATTGTATGCGGTGAAAGATTTCAAATCTAAATCTACGATTAAAAAGCTTGAAGATATTGTAAATCGGTTTGGAGCGCCTACGAAACTTATTACGGATAGAGGAGCATCGTTCACTTCGGAACAGTTCAAAGAGTTCTGTCAAAAGCATGGCATGTCACATACATTGAATTCTTCTCGTCATCGACAAGCAAACGAGGAAGGCGAACGGTTAAATGCAACAATTTTACCCCCGATGCAAGCGAATTTGTCTGACTTTGAGGGAAGAAAGTGGGAGGTAGACTTAATTAAACTCGAGCGCGACTTGAATTTAATTATAAAGAATACTGCGGGTAGAACTCCATTTGAAATGATGTATGGGTACATGCCACGCTTTGAAGACGGTTCACAAGGAACAGGAAAAAGGGAAGCTAAGGTACGACAAGTCGAGATTTAAAAATGTACATTATAACGTCGGAGATATTGTATACATTAGTCGAAACAAATTTTCCACAGGAGAGTCCACGAAATTACAAGCGCGATTTAAGTGTTCGTTAGTAGTGATAGGTATTTTACCCTCGGATACCTATCAAGTGCAGAGCTTAAGTAATAAATATTCGGCACGAACGAAAACAACAGCACATGTGAGGCAAGTGAAGATTTGGAGAGGCTGGAAGGATGAAGAGCCCAACGAATTAGACTATTATTCAAGTCAAGATTCAGATCTCGATGTTGATTCGAACCCCGAAGTTAGAGAAAGTATAGATTTAAATCAAGATCGGATTGATGAAAATGTTACCAAAAATGATGCTGCATCGGAAGAATTAGATAATGATAGTGATGCGTCAGACATCAATCAAAGAAAGGTTGTAACTCGAGACAGAATGCAACCAAAACGAGAGCGACGACTTCCTCGAAGGTTCAATGATTTTGTTATGTAAAATTACGTTATATATAT
>CAKNWW010257993.1:0-10920 GCA_932074435.1 Andricus kollari | reverse complement strand
CCCATTTCAGCCAACCAACGATCTCATCCACAGCAGCGTTAATTTCCCTCCTCGTTCAATTTCGTCCTGATCTCTTTCTCTCCATCTTCCAATTCGTTCGAATTATTGTCCGAACGGTGCTAAGGACGGAACTTAACGTTTTATTGGCATCTATATGTTTGGGAAACGGTCGTCGCAAATTCCGAGCTTGGAAGAAAGCTGGAAAGCTCCTCCGACAAATTAAAACGTATTGAGGTAAATCCTGAAGCAGAGATTATTCGGAATTTTGTACTATGAAGATTATTACTTTGAAGATTCTGTTCTTTATACTATAATCTCTAAACTTACAATAATGACTGGAAATCCAGAAAATTATCAAATAAATCTTGGAAATATTACATCGAAACTAGACTTTGACAACCGACTGTACTCGTGAGCGTTTCCTGCAGTTTCCCTCTTCTTTGGATTGATTGGTAATTCTCAATTGCGGAATTTAGCATACTCGAACTACTTGGGGAATGGTCGAGTCTTGTGCTACTAAGTACCTATTAACCCAGTGCCATTAAATTGTATGTAAACATTAAACAATTCTAGTAAAAGTTATTTTCTCAGGTAATCTAAACAGTTTATGTTAGTTCTCTTAGAGCTCTGTGCTCTCACATCAGTACAATATCTTCACACAACAAGAAGTTTCACATTTCCAACCTAACCTACGCATGATTATCCGGTCTCAGGATCTTTTGACCTGTTCCGCAAACATTACTCGCGGACACGTTTCTCGTCTGACCAAGAGTTCGTGCCGAGAAAAAAACAAAAAGGGAAGAGGGGAAAAAAGTGCGAAAAGACAAAGCACGTTTGGTGAGCGACAAGATGTGAACAACCTCGCGTCCAGCTCCAATCCGGCAATGAGTTGACAGTGGGCATGCAAAGCTCACCCGCGGCACAACCGACTCCCACCCCTTATTCTTTCGATCCCACCACCTAACTTTCGCTCCTCAATGAAAACTCGTTTCACGTCCATTCTTTGAGGGGACTGTGTGCTTATATATTATTGGCAGCGTGTCTGCGATTTCAGACCTTTGATTTATTGCACACGAATATCAGTATTTATAGGTATTACAAAGTTATTGGGAAAATTTATTACTCTGGATAATATTATAATTAAATTGGCCGGTTGCCAAAATGAAAATGGAACTTTCACTCAGACTGTACTCGAATTTAAAAAAGTGGTAGTGTTGACAGTAAAGCCACGAATTTACAGAATATTATTGGTAAGAGAATTCTGGCGCGAAATACAGTATATTTTTTTATCTTTAAATTATGTTAACCAACGCTTCTGTTATACAAACTCGCTTATTATTAACTTACTCAAATTTCAAGGATTTTAGGGTAGAAAGGAGTAGCAGCTTTGGCTTGATTCGTTGGCGCCTTATGCATTAGAAAAGTTGAATTAAAGCATATGCAATAAGAAGTCAAAGTTCTGTTTTTTTAAATAGTGACAATTGTGATAAAACCTCTTATAGACCTTTTCATTTAAGAAAACAATATTGCGCAAACGCGAAACATATATAGCAGTTCCGAGAGTTTCAAGACGTTTTTATGTAAAAATACCCTGGAGTTGTAAATATTTGTCGAAGAAAAATATATAGAGTAATCATAAATTATTAAACTTTTCGTAGAAAAAATATTTGAAGTGACAGGATAAAATCCATTAAAGAGGAAAAAGATAGGAGCACATAAAAAGTATTGTTTTGGAAATTTCAAATGTGATGTGTATCTAGAAATCTTGTTAAAAAATATGTAGATTGCAAAAAAATGTATTTCGTGAATGAGGTTACAATCGTTTCGCACATAACCTCACACTTGTATCGCTTTTTTGCAATCCTCGAAATTTTTAACATTATTCTTCAATAAATGATCATGATCGTTATCTTTTATAAATTCCAGACCTTTCTGAACATTAATTCTGCACTTATAACATATTTTTAATTAACTTTTTAATTAGATTATAGACTTACTGTATACATTTTCTTATCGAAATTGCTCAAAATGTTTGAATCCTGCCAAGTGTCATGGCGTCGACAAGTCTTAAATGAAAAGGTCTATTCGTTGACATTCAACTAGGTGCGCACTATATCTGCAGAATAAATAAGAATATCTACTTTAACGTTCGTTGAAAAATAGAAGGATTCTGTGTGCTTTACACGCGTTTGGTTTTGAGGTCGAAGTTTGATAGTATTATCGAGCCAATTTACGGTAGAGTTGCCATTCAAGCATTTGTCAACTATTTTTTGGTCGCCCTTGTCCCCATGGCGACGTCTGAAATATTTTCTAAATTTAATATATTTTGGACTTGAATTAAATTAAGTGTTCATGATTACGCGACGCAGTAATGTTTCACCTATAAAAATAACTAATTTTGATACTCTAAGTATTTTAATTAATATGATGCAAATGTTATATCCTGGACAGGGAATGTTCCATTATTTTGTGCACAAAACTTCTTTCTACATGATTTTTCTTTTACTACGTAAATTTGAAAGACCTGTGCTCATATCACTTTTTATCTAATAAGATAGGTTAATTTCGGTTAAGGAGGGTGAGCGCCGACCAGTTAACAGTCATTGATTTTTTTAAAGTTAAAAAGATATAGAATTGATCCATTTTTTTCATTTCGAGTCCTACATTATTGTATATCATATTTCGATAAGTATTAATTACATGAATAAAACAATGATTTAATAATTTAATTATTTCTAAACAGCTGTATTTCGTCGGTTTTGCCCAACACCGGAGGGCAAAGACGACCGCAGCTTTTTATAAAAAGCAAAACATTTGAGGATGGGAAAACATGATGGTTCGCGTCTGTGGTATTTTATGTACTGGAAAAATAACCATTAAACATATCCAGCAAGAAGAATAAGTTGTTTTTAATAAAAATAGTGATAGCCGTGATATAATCTCTCATTCGTTGACACTCCACTAGAGACGGACTACGGGCAAAGGTTTATACCGTACCGATCGGATTGAAAATAATAATATTCAATAGTTTCTTGCATGTAGCCCAGAAGATAAGTGGCTGTTCTACGTTATCGATCACTTATTATAACCTAAGCACTTTTAAACTATTATTTTCGTCAGGGTTGTCCTCCTGGTGAGGCCTCAATTATTTACGATATTTAATATATTTTGGACTTGAATTACGTTCAATGATTATAATTAAATAATGTGATATTGTTTTATCTGTCAAAATGAGAAATTTTCATACTGTAAGTATTGCCATTGATGCTAAAAACTTTATATTTCTGCCAGCGAATCTTCCATTCTTTCGTCAATTTTCAAACTTTTAGTAAGTAACACTCTTTCTTTAATAAAATAGATTTATTTAATGCAAAGTAGAATTCAAATTATTAAATAATAGCGATGTTATAAGCAAAATCGCCTTTGCCCCACCGGTCGGCGCTGCCCCTCCTTGCCCTAATGCAAAGAAGAATTAAAATCATTATGGATGTACACTACGTACAACAAATCACAAAAGTCAGGTTAAAATTGTTTATTTAGCAGTAGTTACCTCATTTTATTCTTTGAAGGATTCTCTACAATGTTATTTGGGTGGGTTTTATTCAAACAATTATTTTCTAAATCATAATTATTATTGTTATGAACAATGATGATTTAAATTTTAATAAAAACCACCCAAATAAAATTGTAGAGAATCCTTCAAAGAATAAAATGATGCCTTGATCATTAGGATTAAATAAGAGTTGAATCTATTCCCTGAAGAGAAAGAAAAAACTAAAACTCTAAATAACTAATGTTAAATAAACAAATTTAACCTGAATTATTTTTTTCTGAAGTACGCTTAGAAGCCTCCGTCCAGATTTGGAGAAATTAATAATAGATCTATGTTTGTCGATTTTATAAATCATTTTAAAGATTGGCATCTTTTGAGATTGATTGTACGTACATCCTTAAGGAATAGCGATGTTATAAGCAAAGACATCGCTGCTCCGGTGAATACCGCTGTCTACTTATGGAGTACAAGTCTGTCGATAAAAACAAGAAAGCCCGTATCTTACATTTTGGATTTGGCACCGTGTTTGTATTACTATATCTGATCATTGTATTTGCTAAAAAAGAAATGAATAAAAACCTTTTTAAAAAATCCTTGCATAGCTCTTTTTGGAATTTGATTAGGTTCCTTTGTGCGGAGTTTCGTTTTGCTGTACTGTTCGGTAGGTATTAAAGAAGGTGGAGAGGTTGCGTTCGGGGTAGTAATTCCTTTTACCGACATTTGTGAACTTTCTAGAGTTCGTATATATGCTAAATTTAAATGCTTCTAATAGATTCTGATGGTCATAGTGGAGTGTGAACAATAATTCCTAAAACGCTAGGTGTCCGAGGTAAATTTTGAAGCTTCTAGCCTGATCCTGAAATTCGTGGTGGAGTGTGAACAATATACTTTCTAAAACTAAGGGATGTCTATAACTTGAACAAGCTGCTTCTGATCCAAGATTTCTGTTACCGATATTTATCGACATCTCGAGTAATCGATAAAACATCATTTTCTCTTAGATTCAAATTTTTTGCTAGAACGATTGCACTGATAGAAATGAATAAGTGGTACAACAATATTTATGATTAAATTAACTGTATTTTATTGCTGGTATAGATACAGCCATACAGTATGTCTGTTTTGGCCATCCGATTCTTGTTGCTTACGAAAGTAGACGCGCAGGCGCGATCAAGATGCGCCTGTTATAAACTAAACAAAGCGAGTCGGGTAAATCAGTCATACAAAGGATATTGCTAAACGACAACATTTCAGAGATCGTTCCCTCAAGCAAATGTTTAATAGAATTACACATTTCATACAATAGCAACACAAATATTACATTTTTGTACCACAAATATAAGTAACTTGTATTTACCATATTTCAGTAAGTGCATTTCATACTCTTTATCATTGAAGTACACGTATTATATTATAAATATACTCGTAATTTTTCAACCAACGATCATATGGTTAAATCAACATTATTATTTCTATCAGTGTGGAATTCCAAACAATAGAACTCTTTTTAATTGAATTTACGGGTGGGTTATTAATTTATAACAGAATGACAATATTTGCATATAGCAGATAAGGCTTTTTTCAACTTTAGGAAATATGTACAGTGGTCCTCACGAGTCTCTTAGGCGGCCCCTATTCTCATGCTAAGCGGGTCATAGAGCCATCGAAACTTAGAAAGTACACGCACACTTTGTTGCGATAAGACTATAGCCACTATAGCAATGCAGGACCACGCTGGAGAGTTTCCCTCACAGACCAAGTCGGCATGTCCTTAGCTCTATTTCTGATTACACACAGGAGATCAATTAAGTAACAAACGTCCTGCTATAGATAAACCACAAGTTTTATACGATTTATTAAGTATTATATAAGATTATATTTGTTATTATATATCTCATACATCATGTCATATTTATAATTGGCTTCACGCTGCTCGATTAAATCCTGTCACAGTTCTTATAGCTCCCACAAGCAGATTTCATTCACGAGTGTCTGGTGAATGGCGGTTGAGAATCTGTGGGCGTAAAGCTGAGTATGAGTCTCTACGCCAGATTCTTTTTCATGAATGAATTTACGCACTTCCTAACGCGTCCCTTTCTCACTTTCCGTCCCTCTTAGTATCTTTCTCTCCTCCTTTTTTTTAAAACGTAGACACTAACCCACGCGAGTCAAGCTGATCCGTCATATGTGAAAGAAAGACCGCTTTAAAGACGTGTCTGCTTATGTAAGGGATCATAATTAGGTATATTTAAATGAGCATTCTTTTTAGCACCACTCAGTAAATGCCAGAAATATTTTTCATCTGAAGTTGGATACAAACTTTTTGCAAAAAATGGACCTCTACATATAAAGCTGCGAATAAAGCGAATAAAGCGATAAAACCCCCTCCCATTAAAAATTATTCGAAATCGGATAATTGTAATTGTCAATTATTGTTTGCAGATTTTTCATCACAACTGCTCATACAAACATTGATTTCCTCGTAAAGACGTGTGTATTACTTGTGATGAAATATACTATACATTTACTTGTACCGACTCCCCCCCACATAGGGGAGAGCGGGGCCCTACCGGCAGGGCGGATAAGCTGGGCACCCCTCTAAAAACTTGTAAAATAAGTTAAAAAAATTAAATTTCCTTTTGATTGGCATCTACTAATTGTGTAGTTGTATTTGAAATCAATTAATTAGTTATTTTGTAAAAAATTTAATAAAATTCCAGTGATTGAAATTTGGAGAATAAAAATCGGATGCACCATCGAATTGCGAACCTTCGGGAAAAGGAAAAATAAGTATCAATGTTCCTTAAAACTGGATTTATTGCAAAGTTTGAAACTCGAACTTTAATTTATTTTTTTAATGACTTCTCTCAAGCATGTAGTTAAATAGTTATTTAAAAAATGAAAAAAGTATCGAGGTGGGGCAGAGATTGGCACCCTAAGGTGGGGCACGACATGTCACACTCGCGCTGTTCTAAGCTGTGTTTAGAGAGAACAGCTGATTTTTAACCTCCAATTTAGTTTCAATTCTGTGATGGCTAGGATGTAATACCAGGTGTAAATATTTGTCTAGTTGTAAGTTATTATAAGTAGAAACAAATGGTGCGTTATTATAAAAAGCAGGAAAGTATGGTATACCTAGATCAACTTTGCAATTCCACTTTAAACATGTCTCTAGTCCTCATAATGAAAAACGTATGTTTTAAATTAATTTACTGCTATTCTATTTTACTTTTATTTATTTAGTATTTTAATATTTATCAGCTGGTTTAAAAAGAGTATTTACCGACATGGAAAGCAGGTTATCGATCTCGTTTTTATTCGCGAATTTACCGTGCCATTTGTGCCCCACCTGGATGACACTGCCTGCCCCGCAGAGACCTTCTGTGCCCCACTTTGACGCCTGCTTATTTTTATTTCTGCACATTAAACGCGTTCATTAAAAAATTTTATTTGAATTGAATTTCATTTATAAACATTCATTTTAATTGATGCTTCTTTTTTGACAGTGTAAAAAATACTATTAATGTTAAAAAATTCACTTAAAGTTAGGGTGCCATCCGTGCCCCGCCCTCCCCTACCTCACATTCTGAATTATATATCTTTATGAGATATAATTAATTTTTGTTAAATATAATATAATTTTATGCTTCTTTAATTGTTGTCATTATGTATTTTGATTTACATTTATATTTACCTATAATTTTTTTTCTCTAGATATGCTGTTTTCAAAATAAGGTTCCCTTTTTCCATATATTCAGTAGAAAGCTCAAGTTTTATACAATTTAAATTGCAACCATTTTATGTTACTTTGAAATGTATATTTATAAACGTAGAGAGATATGTAGCAGGGTGGGCCGCAAGTACAGCGGGGCACTGCCGTCAGGGCGGATAAGTTGGGCACCCCTCTAAAAACTTGTAAAATAAGTAAAAAAAAATCAATTTCTTTTTGATTAGCATCTACTAATTGTGTAGTTGTATTTAAAATCAATTAATTAGTTATCTTGTAAAAAATTTAATAAAATTCCAGTGATTGAAATTTGGAGCATAAAAATCGGATGCGCCATCGAATTTCGAACTTTCGGGGAAAGGAAAAATAAGTATCAATTTTGTCCTTGAAACTGGATTTATTGCAAAGTTGGAAACTCGAACTTTAATTTATTTTTTTAATCACTTCTCTCAAACATGTAGTTAAATAGTTATTTAAAAAATAAAAAAAGCGTCGAGGTGGGGCAGAGATCAATTCTATGATTGCTAGGATGTAATTCCAGGTGTAAATATTTGTCTAGTTGTAAATTATTTTAAGTAGAAACAAATGGTGCATTATTATAAAAATCTGCAAAGTATGGTACACCTAGATCAACTTTGCAATTCCACTTTAAACATGTCTCTATACTGCTATTCTATTTTACTTTTGTTTATTTAGTATTTTAATATTTATCAGCTGGTTTAAAAAGAGCATTTACCGACATGGAAAGCAGGTTATCGATCTCGTTTTTATTCGCGAATTTACCCTGCCATTTGTGTCCCACCTGGATGGCATTGCCTGCCCCGCAGAGACCTTCTGTGCCCCACTTTGACGCCTGCTTATTTTTATTTCTGCACATTAAACGCGTTCATTAAAAAATTTTATTTGAATTGAATTTCATTTATAAACATTAATTTTAATTGATGCTTCTTTTTTGACAGTGTAAAAAATACTATTAATGTTAAAGAATTCACTCAAAGTTAGGGTGCCGCCCATGCCCCGCTCTCCCCTATATGCAAATAGAAATAAAAAACTATAATGATTTTTTTAAATCAAAAAGGGTCCTTTGGTGTCGCAGTTAGGTCAAAAACGAGTAAAAAATAAAAATATAACATTTTTTTAAGTTAGTTTTTTTTAATTTAGCAAAAATGACATTTTTTAAGATTCACTTAATTTTTATTGAATTTTTTTTTCCAGGTTTTATTAATGACATATCCTTAGCTGCACCTGAAAAATAATGCATCATTTCATTAGATCTAGAAAAAAATTGCTTAGGCGTTACATTTGTTTATAAATTTGTGAATTTAGTGCTTTATGACTTTTTGCAACAGTTGTGAAGTAAAAGAAGAAATTTTTCTGAGTTCTCAGGAAATTACAGCCTGCTTCTCCAGTACGAATTAAAAGCATATAATACAAAAATACCATCATAAAAAAATGTTGAAAAAATTAAATAAATCTGAAGAACTTTAATTTTTTGTCATTTTTACATATTTTAACGTAAACGAAAGTTATATTTTTTGAATTTGAATTTTTTATTAACATTTAAAAAAAAACTGTACATAACAAATTACCATAATTTTCGTACTCATAGTGACAGTTGTTTTAATTCTCAAAATAAAAAATGTTTAACCTATTGCGGCACTGTAGAACCATTTTTTATTTCAAAAAGTCATTTGAGTTTTTGATTTGTATTAAACGATGGTTTAAGAGGTGAGAGGCAATAGTTATATTGAATCCTTGACAATGGGTAAAGGGAAGAAAGGTTGAAAGACAGGGATGATCTAAGGGGGTGAGCGGGATGAGTTTGTGGGTGATTTGGCAAGGGGGATATGGATACAGTGGTGGAGAGAGGGGCAGGGCAGAGGGACAGAGGGTCTGGGGTGTGATTGCGAAGAGTATATTGGAGAGTTGGCAAATTGGATTGGGAAGAATGGTTAACAAGATTGAAGGACCAAGATTTTTGGGATGGTGGTGTATAAATAAAGGGGTTATAGGGGTAGGGGAAGAGAAAAGTATAGGGTGGATGGTTAAGGGGAAAGGGGAGAATGGTAGAGGGAGCTGCTGGTGAAAGAATTGATAGATAACATTATTAGAGTATTCGGCAGCCGCTCTGAAAGTGACTTCTCGATTTCGATAGTGAATAGTCCTTTGATGTGGACATTCCATATTCTAGGGCCGAATTATCATTCCCAATGCTTGCTTTCATTTGAACTGTTATTGAACACAATGCAGGATTATAAATTTCTGAAGCTACCAAGCTGAATGTGTTCAGTTCAGGTCTGATTAAACTTCAGCGAACCTTATCCGGTTCGATCACAGTGGTCAATGAGAGATGCTGAAGGGATTCAGTGTCGCGTGTATGTATCTTCCGAATGCAGGTAATACCAGAGTCATTCCCAGAGGCTTTAGTTTGACTGGGAGTTCCTAGGGGTGGGGAAATAGTCCAAAGCTTTGGAGAGGGTTTGGGGTTGGTTGCTAGGGGGTTGGGGTGTGGAATGTGGACAGTTCGCGTTGTGTTGTAACACAAGCTAATGCTCGTTGCGCTCGTCCGGTGAAACCGGCCATGTAATAGAACCTCGCGGGACATGGGCTACCCATAAGTTAGACCGGAGATAGTGGCACACTCCCATTCTCATGCAGGATGTCAAAGTCAGGATAGATTTCATTGAATGAATCCCAACACAATTTGTGTCGTGTGTGCACTAACCATTTTTATGATTTGATTAATCGTACGAGAAACAGAATAGTTGTTAGAATATTAGACCACTAAAATAATGTATAATTTCTACTCAATTTTGAAATATATTTGTACCTTTGGAAATTATTCAGTATTCCTTTAACAGCTGCTGAAATATTTAGAAAACACTTGAAATTATATTGAGATTTATGTGGAATTTTTTTTAATTTCCATAAAACCTCTGTCAATTACTTGGAAATCGTTTCTAAAATTTTACCTTTAATTGGAATTCGTTGCCATTTTTTTAAATCATTGAAAGAGTACAATTATTTTGAAATATCTATTAAAAATCTTTCAAAATTCTTATATATTTTATTGCGAAATTTCAAATTATTAAAATTTTTTAAATGTCCAAAATCTTCAAAATAGTAAGCTCGTCGAATAAGTATTGTATTAATAATTTATTTTATAAATTTCAGGAATTATACGTTATATTAAATTCTTTTTACATCTGTGTAAACATGTTAGGTTTTTAAAATCAGAATACAAGTATTTCAAGATGTTACGTTTTTTAAAGAAAACAAAGTCAACGTTTTTGGCGATTTAATATAATAAAAATAAATAAATGTGTAGAAACGAAACAAAATATGGTCGGTATGGAGAATTTCGGAGTTTGTAAAAGCGGATATTTATCATTTTGACTGCATAAAGTACTCAACATTTTCTTGTAATTTAATCATTTCAGCTAGACCTCATTCGAAACTTGATTTTGCATACTTATAACGAATTATTAAATTATTTATAGTATGTATCTCTGTCGAGAAAATCAGCAATACAAATGTTATGAACAACAATGAGCTATAGAGAACAATTGAGGCGCCAGATGCAAAAAGGAGATATAGAATTATTTTGCTGGAGTGGGGAGGCCCCTGAGCACTTGAAAAT